>RJWJ010006644.1:0-61474 GCA_004363605.1 Indri indri | reverse complement strand
GGGGGGAGGAAGATGGGGGAGGGGGAGAGGTGCAGGCGGGGGAGGGATGTGACCTCGCTGTGCAGTGAGGGGCCTGAGTGGTCTCGTGTGTGTCCTCTCCAAGCTCTTTCGTCTACACGTCACCTGTGGCCACTTTCACACAGCAGCAGATTTCAGTAGCTGTGACAGGGACCACGTGGCCCCCAAAGATGAGAATATTTACTGTCCGCGAGCCGGGCGCCTGCAGCCCCAGCTACTTGGAGGCTGAGACAGGAGGATGGCTTGAGCCCAGTAGCTAGAGTCCAGCCTGGGCAGCAGAGCGAGACCCTCTCTCTAAAAAAAAAAAAAATACTATCTGGATCTTTTCAGAAGGCATTTGCTGAGGCAGCTCCTCTGTGTGGGGACCCAGGTATCGTCTAGCTGTGTCCCCCCTTCCTCAATGGTGCCCACGGGGGCAGAGGTCACCAGAGCAGGATTTGCTCCTTCTCAAGGTCGGGTGACTCCTGCCTGTGGGTCTGTTTCTGGGCCCCATGAGTCGTGTCAATCTCCCCGTCTGCTCAGTCACTGACACCAGCCTGCCTTGGTCACCCTGGTCTCCCCGTAATTCCTGAAGTTGTGACACGAGTTCTCCAGCTCTGCTCCTCCTCCTCCTCTGTGTTGGCTGTTCCAGGGCTTTTGCCTGTGCACGTGACGTCAGGATCAGGAGACGGAATCTGCAGAACTCGTGCTGTGACCGGCGGGGATTGCACGGCACGCACGGGTCACCTGGGGGCACCTCTTGGTTCCGGGATCCACACTTCTAGAACGTGCACCCTCCTGCTAAGAAATGGCTGGTGACTGTATGAGTCCTAGGCCCCCTTGTCCCCACCCGCAGGGAGCCCCTTCACCTCTGCCAGGGTGTGGAGTGTGACATCCAGCCCCGACCTCCAGCCGGGGGACTCGGAGGCGGGGTTCTGCCCTAGCCCTGCAGGAGTCCGTGGGAGTCTGGGGGGACAAGGAGGCCACACCTGGGAGAGGCCCAGTCCCCGCCCCAGTGTGCCTGAGATGCCTCTTCCATGTGTCACCTGCCCCTGAGTCCCCCTCTCGGGACCTGTCCTGGGGCCAGGTCCAAGGCCGGGCTGTGCTGGACCCACGGCTGTCTGAACCCACAGCGCAGCTGGAGGCGGGGCGAGGGGGCTCTTGTTGATGACGATGAGGATGCTTTCATTATTGTCTGCCGTTGGTTGGTTTTCCCCTCAGGGAGCACAGACAACAGAAAATAGAACATTTCAGCAAAACCAGCCAAACTCAGTAACATGTTCATGTGATGCTTATCAGGACTGTGTTGGACCCGGCTGCACACACAGTGGACAGAGGACAGGCTGCAGAACCTGGGCCTGGGAACCTGCTCCTGTGGTGGCCGGGAGGTGGACGCCACCTGGGCGGGTGTCCCCGGGAGAGCAGAGGGAGGTGGCGAGTGCTCTCGGAGAATCGGCAGCAGGAGTACGCCATGGAGTTGGAGCAGGACCAGCAGGACAAGCGCATCCCTTAAACACCATCACTGGTGAACGGAGAGTCATGAACAGGATGAGGCCGTAGCACGACGGCGTCGGTGTGGACGCCCACAGCACACGCCCGCCCAGCCGCGCACCGCGCAGGGACACTCACCTGCACGGTCGTCAGCACACACGGTTCAGTCGTCCGCTGCGGGGGAAACCTGAGGAAAGTCTCTCAACAAACACATTCAAGTACGTAGATAAACGTCCAACGCAAATACGACAGTTTGATGGTTTCCTAATAGCGGGAGGGGAATTAGTGAGGAAGGAGGAGAGAAAATAATAAAACCAAAAAGAATCCGCGTGCAGACGGGCGATGTACACCGCGTCTGGGCTGTGGGACCCACGGGTACTTCAGAGTGTGGGGTTAGGACGTGCCTGGCCTCCCCAGGGAGGGACAGGGTGGCCCCGCCCCCTCCACCTGGCCCCGCCCAATGGCTTGACCACGCCCCTCCACCTGGCCCCGCCCCCTGGCCCCGCCCCCTGGCCCCACCTGCTTCAGCACAGGGCTCACCTGCAGGGAGCAGGAGGGACCCCCAGGGCTGCAGTCCAGCGCTCAGGAGTCCCTGGGGAGGTGGGGGCTGCGCAGCCTGGACCCCGGCGCCCGCCCACCTCCCCCCTAACCTGCTGTCCTGCGCCCGCACCTGCGTCAGCACCTGAGGAAGGGCAGCTCCTCCATCCGGGGTGCCCCTCAGGGAGGGGGTCTCCACGCCCCCGCCCACTCCCCCCCCCCCCAGGCTGCCCGCAGGCCCCAGCCCAGTGACATCCACCTTCTGGGCGGAGACTCCTGCGGAAACGTGCGGTGGGGGATGTGGCGGGGGCCGGGCCTTGGGGTCAGCAGTTCATTCCGCATTTCTCATCTTCCTTTCAAGTTTGCCTCGGAAGGGAAGATTGCTAGAGTCAGGATAATGGCGCTGCCCTCTGTGGAGTGGCCTGGAGGGGCGACCTGGGCTCTGCCAGTTTAGGGCAGGTGTCCATGGGGGGCCAGGAGTGGTGATCAGGGCCCAGCAGAGCCGCCTCCCGCCCCACCCGGCCCACCCGGTCTCCAGCCAGGCACTGGCTCTGCCTTGGGTCCGCTCTGGCCTGGGCCACTCTCCCAGGTCCCGGCCACAGCCCTGGGCCAGGCTGCCGCCCTCTGTCCCCGGTTACTGCAGTGGCCCTGGCCCTGCCGGTGCGGGACCGTGTGCTCATTGCGTGTGGGCTCTGGATTCAGACACGTGCCCTTGGGAAGGAACAGGGAGGTCTGGGCAGGGCGGGGCGGGAACC
The DNA here is from genome assembly GCA_004363605.1 of Indri indri. Lineage (NCBI taxonomy): Eukaryota > Metazoa > Chordata > Mammalia > Primates > Indriidae > Indri > Indri indri. The sequence continues at coordinate 58,694 of RJWJ010006644.1, read as the reverse complement.
GGGATGCGGTGGAGACCCTGCCGCCGTTGGGGGGAGGGCTGGCCGAGGTCTCTCACTTCCCCTCACGTCCACGCTGAGACAGGAACCGTCCTCACTGCAGGGCAGACCCACACTCCGCGTGTGCACCAGGCCCTGGCGCCCGCACAGAGGGTGGAACCGCTGCGTCTAAACTGCCCTTAAAATCTCTCAAATCGCCAAAAAGCCCAGCACCCAATGGTTCCGCAAAATACATCCAGAGCAGATGCAAATGTATTCAGGATGCGCGATACATACCGAAATGAACAGTGTATAATAAATAGTGCATGTGTTACATTTAATTTTGCCGTTCAGTTGGAATTATTTCTCCCATTTTTTCTTGCAAAAGGCATGTACTGGAATCCATACAACTTAAATGTGCTGTGGTGAGAATCCCATGTCGCTGAGTCACAGAAGGGCCGATCAGAGCAAGGGCTCCCTGCGCAGTTCCGGGCGGCCCCGGCCCTGACAGGTGCGTCTCGCAGCCGAATCCAGCAGGGACTTGGCCACCCGACCTGCCACTTCCCCGGCGAAGGCGTGTGAGCTGCAGGATTCTGTGTGCCAGGCCCTATTCCGGGGACCTTCCAGGAGGACCCACTCACCCCCTCACCCCGCAGGAGGTCGGCTTGCTGCTGGCCTCATCGCATAGAGGAGGAACAGAGACGTTCAGGAACCTGTGCAAGGAAACACAGGTGTGAGGGGAGCAGGGTCGGCCCATGTGGTTCGGATTCAGATTCCTCCTCTGAGCTGGCTGTGCCTGTGTTCCCTGCGAGGTCACCAGCCACCTGCAATTTCTGCGAGTAGCCTCAGTTATGGATAAATTCGTGAATGCATGAGTGAGCGAATGAATGAATGAACACACGTGGGTCGCTGCCCTCACGGATGCCCTTCCAGCCCAGCTCAACCCCAGGTCCCCAGGAACATTCTCTGCTCAGAAAATCCCCCCACTCTGCCAAGGACGCACCGTGCCACGGAAGCCACCAGCCGGGACGCCTCTCCACGTTCAGAGTGGCTGATTTTCCCAAGTCACACAACGTAGACTCGTTGTGGCCACTTTTCTCCTAGGATCCAGCCTGTGCGTCTTCCTGGAATCCCGGAGCAGGCGGATCCTGGCCCACACCTCGTCCTGGTGAGCAGACTCCAGCGCACCTTCTCTGCCCCTGGTCCCGTGGCCCTGCCCATGGGTGCGTCTCAGAACCAGGGTCCCGAGGAGAGACAGGCAGCACACCCAACAGTTATTCCTGAGAACTGCATGTGAGAAGGGGAGAGAAGTTCCCGCGCCAGGATGCAGGGCAGCGTGGCGAGGCTGGGGCTGTCCCTGCAGAGGTGACTTAGCAGGAGGGGAACGTCCCCCCAGGCCCTTTGGGGACTGAAGGAGGCGAGTGTTCCACGGCTTGTGTTCCTGGGGCCAGAAGGGCTCACAGAGGGTTTCAGTGCCTTTCAGGGGCCTGGTCTTCTTGTTAATGCGCTGTGACAGCTGGCGGCCTTGGCTCTGGGGGGAAAAATTATGTCATTCATATAACAGAATCAGATCAACGTCGCTAGGATCCAAGTAAAGGTGAAAAGCGAATGTTGACTTTCTTCTTGCTAAGTTCCAGTTCAGACATTACATTCTCAAATAATTTATCATGAAAGTTGAATGTCTCAGGTCAAAGCCTCTTGAAACTTGTCTTTAGCTTCCAAAGAAAAAAAGATAAACCAACACCAGGTAAAGAAATGCTGGTTTTATGCCCCGAGTTAGATCATTTTTAAACAAACCTCGGTGCTGGGGAGTTTAATTATAGTAATCCATTAACTAACGCTTCAGAGCCTCTTAGGGAAATAAATGTTTTCTCATCCTAGCTGTAAAAATAAATCCAGTTAACAAAGCACGGCGGGAATACACAATTGGCTGCTGATGGTCGTGGAATAAACTATTGTTGACCTGAAAATAAAAGAAATCAGAGAAAAGCATCTCTGAATATATTGAATTTATCGGGAATGGGGAAAGAGGAATATAAAAGGCGTGTCTGGCGGGGGCAGGGTAAGAGGAGGCTTTTATTGGCAAAAAGGGAGAAACAGAGTGAGCCGGTCCTGGGGCTCCAAGCGGAGCTGGCGTCGGCTCGCGGTGGTGTCGTCACAGGAAGCGCTGTTTCAGGAGCCTCTGACCAGAACCGCCGCAGTCCTAGAGACCGTCTCGTGATAAACCCTGTCGCGGAAACACGCGTGTGCGTGCGAATGAAAAGCCGTGGGCAGCGGGAGGCGCGGGAAGGGTGAAGGGATTTCCATTGGGTTCCAGGGCGTCTTGGAAACTGCTCTCATCTCGGATCCCAGCACGGGTCCCTCCTTCAAGCCTTCCCGGCCCTATTTTCACTGAGTGGGAGGAGAGTGACCTCACTCTGGTATCTGCAGCTTCCGCACTATCAGTAGTCCCAGCTCAACCCCACCCCAGGAATGAATCGGGTTTGCAGTTAAAGCAACAGAAATGAACGAATACACCGCTTCTTGGTGCCGCTGCATTTCCCAGGGACAGTTTTCTCCCGGTGTAGACCCTCTGCGTGTGGCTGGCTGGATCTTGACTTCAGACACTGAGGGCAGAACATTCTGGGCATTTCTGGGGTCTACGTGGAGCTGGCCGAAGTCTGCGTCCATCCCCCGTGCAGAGCTGGGTCCCAGCGAGGAGCCAGGGAGGACCCGCCCAGAGGCAGTCCCAGCGGGCGGCGTCCAGGCTGCGGGAACAGGGGTGTCTGAGCTGGTCCCCACTGGGTTGCGGCAGCCGCCCTGGCCCACCTGGCACCTGCCCGAGGCCCCGTCCCCTGCCTCCCACCAATTTCATTCCAGAACCCGCAGGCGCGGGTGCCCAGGACCAGAACGTCAGGGAGGGTGAAACCTCTTGGCACTGACATCAAGGAAAATTCGTTTCCCTTAACTGTCCTTGTTCCTGGGCTTCTCCAGGTAGGGTGAGGAGCCTCTGCCAGCCCTTAGATCCCCGTCTGCCAAGCACAGCGGTTGCAACTAAATGAAAAACCGTCCGTTTCCTCCTTTGCAGAATTATTTCTTAATTTTATTTTTGAAGCGTGGCCTCCGCTTGAAATATCAGCCTAATTAGATCACCACAGTGATGCGTCCCGGCCACGGGGAGCTCGGCGACTCCCAGCCTCTGCTCCCTCACCCGCTGCGATCCGGCACAAACGGTGTGTTTATGGCAGTGGGTGAATAGTCACCGGGGGTGTCGCTTGTCGGGGACCCTGGGCTCTGCTGGGAGCCGAGGAACCCAGGACACTGGGGGCTCCTGCTGCGGGGCGGGCACAGCTGGGGGTGCCAAGGTCAGAGAAGAGTTGGGGTCTTGCTGAGCACGGGGTGTGGGGGACAGCGGTTTGGGGGCTCATCAGAGGAGAAGTTCTGGGGAGGGGCCTTCGGCCCTGGCCGAGTGGGCACCAGGATGCGCTAAAGGCTTTGCTGGAAGTGTTGTTGCTGCAGTATCGCCCCCCCATGAGGTGGGAGGGGCTGCAATGACGCAGCCTCAGACTCTCCACAGCCCACTCAAGTCTCTGCCCTGAATTCTCCCAGGCCTGGAAGACTGAAGCCGGGGTGGGAGGGACAGAGGACGGTTATCAACTAGGACGCCACACACAAGGAAATGGAACCAATTCCAAACCGGCTAAAGAATAAAAGGGGATTTATTGGCTCACTTAACTGAGAGGCGCAAGGGTGACTGCCTTCAGGTGCGGCTGGATCCAGGCACTCGGGATGCATCTGAGCTTCTCTCTGCCCTTCAGCTTTGCTTTCCTCCCTGCTGGCTCCACGGCCAGGCAGGCTCCCCTCAGCACCTCCAACTGCATCCCAGGGGGTGGGTCCCCCCAAAGGCAAAGCAAAGGGCAGTTACTGGAGAGGGGACGGCAGCTATCGGGAAAGAAAATATCCCCTGTGGGTGAGGTTCCTACACAGACTCTGTGGGGAGAAGGATGTTAACCTCCCAGAGCTCTCTGGAGACAGAACCCACAGAAATCTTCATTTGCAAACACAGGTTTAAATTGCGTTTCTTTGTTCAAGTGCCTTGCTCAGGACGAGCTTGGGTGGGGAAGACGCTTCCCTGGGGAGTGACAACCGTCGTGGGAGACCCGGCTCAGAGCCTTCTCGCTGCGGGATGGCAGCTGCTCCAGGTCGTCCAGGAGCCACTTCCCGCCCAGCCCCGACGGCCGGCCTGAAGGCAGGGCTGGGCTGAGACCCAAAGTCACAGTTCTTGTTTTCGGACAAACAAAAGGACAGGTTGGACATCAAAATGCAGAGAAAAGGGTGTGTTTAAACAGCTTTGTTATGAAGATAATTTTCCACACCTTTGATGTAATCGGCACAGCACCCGCCCTGTGGGCAAAAGCATCCACTGGAACCTTGGCCTGTCCACGAACCGGAGAACTCGGTGGGCCCCAGGGGAAGCTCAGAGCATGTTCTGTGGACATCAGCCCCGTGGCACATCATCTGGTAGTGCTACTGGTCAGTGCAAGGAAGGTTTTGTTGCCTGCACAGAAAACTTTCTTCTTCTCTGAACAAGTTAAAAACAAAACAAACAAATAGACAAACTCACGGGATCTTGGTCGACTGTAGCCCTGTGTGGCCCCAGGAGGGAAGGAAGCCTCCCCAGCCCAGGGAGCAGGACTCGCAGGGACGCGCATGAGTCAGCTCCTGCCGCAAAACAAACAGCCACAGATCTCAGTGGGCAACGGGAGGACGTGAGTCCCGGGTGTTGCAGGTGATCTCGGCAGGGCTCACTCAGGGGTCTGCGGGTTGGGTGGTGTCAGCTGATCTAGGCTCACTCAGACGGTTGGTGCCCTCTGGCCTGCGGAGGTGCCGGCTCTTCTCCCCGCGTCGTGCGTCCTCCTGGGACCCGCGCGCCAGCCGGGCAGGTGTCCTCTCGGTGCCGGCAGAGGCCAGGGATCCTGACTGCATGAACTCCTCCAGCTTGGGCAGCGTCTGCCCACTAACACGTGACTGCACAGAGCAGGTGACACGGCCAAGCCCGTGAGTGAGGACTGGTGCAGAATACTCCCCCCCGCCCCCAGAGGTGGAGAGTTCGGGAGGGGAAAGATACTTCTGGAAAATCATCTCATCTCCTCCAGAGCGCAGCAGCGTGCAGGCCTGGGGCCGCCAGGGCCGTGGGGCACCCCTCGCAGCACCCCCCAACCAGCCTGTGTCCTGCCCAACCCGGGAGTCTGGGCTCCCACCGCCCCAGCCAGCGAGCAGATGGGACGATGCCTGTGCCATCTCCCTCCCTGCTGCCGGGACCTCTCACGACGGCCAAAATAAGCATGAAGCAGTTTTGTCAGTTCCTGGCGACATGCGGCAGCGTCTGCCATCACGGGGCCCTGCAAGCCTCTGGGCTCAGGGCCACCCGTGCTGACCCGGAGTCTCCTCGTCGGGACTCGGATCACCCCACACGCCCCACATGCTACCAGCTCCATCAGGCCCCTCCACTGACGGCGGTTTCCAGATGTGCCCTGTGTTCTGGACGCGGAAGCTTATTACATCTGTGAGCACCGCTGTTCAGGAGCGGGTGTGGGGCCGTCCTTCTTCCTTACGACAGTCTGATCGGAGATGCTCCCCCATAGTGCAGTCGCGAGACATCCACAAGCGGTAATGCCGCATTTACTGTGAGCTGTAAATTACCTGCTAAGTGTCTGAAAAGCTCTTCAGCTGCAGAACCCTCCGCCGTGGAGAACACAGCAGACAACCGACTCCCCAGCTGCCTCCGGGACTCCTGCTCCAGGGCGGACAGGACCCAGGGATGTGGACGCAGAAGACCCCACAGCCGGGGCAGAGGTGGGGACCCTGCAGGGAGGGTGAAGCCCTGGGGCCCTCCCAGCCCCTCCCAGAGGGTCAGTTTACACTTGGGGGCGGGAGAGGGGCAGGGACATCCCCAGGATTGTGTGGGTGACAAAACAGGCCCTTGCAGGAGCGGGGACAGGGAACCTCCTAGGAGGACACTGTGCTCCCGTCACACCAGAGCCCAGCCCAGTGTGTCCGAAAAGGGTCAGATGGAAAATAGAGAACACACCGGGCAGGTGATGTTCAGCAGATGCTGAGTGAGAACTTCCAGAACTTTAAAAAAATATATTAAAAAAAGAGAGTTTAACTCCAGCAGTTGCTCTCGACTAGAATGTCTAAAGGGTCCCATGAAAAAGACAATGGGCTGAGAAGAAAGTTTGAAATACCATAAGTTACAGCGAGCAAAGAAAACAATGCATTTGGTATAATATTAAATAATTATTGAGCAATAATAATATCAACAGAGGAAATAAAAAAACAGAGCTGAGTGTCTGTATATTAACAGCCTATTGGCCAGAGGGCAATGATTTGAATTAATAATTATAATTCGAAGCACTTACAAGGCTGATTAAAAAAGAAAAAAGTAATAATTATATATCAGAAACGAGGTAGAGATATTAATCAAAGTGTAATAAATTACATACACATTTTAAAAGGTGTGTGTAACCAATAATGTCATAGATACAGAACACATATCTTAAGAACTAGTAGAGGAAGAAAAAGAATGAAAAATTCTCAAGAAGACGAGTACATACTACAGTATTTTGAAAAACACCCACATACACGTTTCTGCATTTGTTTAAAGTATCTCTGGAAGGGTCACAAAAGACAGGGTTACCACATGGAGAGAACCGGAATTTCAGATCTCAGCGGTAGTTGCTGTAGGAAGAGAACATTCATTTAAAATCACAGCATATCCTTCTTCGTGAAATAAATTTAATTTTAAAATCCACCATTTAAAAAATTGAAAAGCTTGACTGCAGTTTGGGGGAGAAATAAAGGACACGCTTGAAGAGAAAGCAGGCTCAGGGCAGAGCTTCCTTCGAGGTGGGAGCTCCGTGGTGTGTTTAAGGAGAGGAGGAACCCGGAACGGAGGGGGACGGGTGTGCGGGGGACAGCCGGTGCCGCCCGGCGGGCAGAGGCAGGGCCACAGCCTGCCGCTGGGCTGTGAGTCCTCAGCCGGTGCTCCCTCCGGGACCGTTTTTTTGTATTTTCAATATCTTCCTGGAAAAGGGAGGACCGGCTTCAGCTGTCCGGGGTTCGGGCTGGATGAAGGCCCAGGAGGAGGTGTAGACGCACCAAGAGTGGTTCAGGAAGGAACCGCCCACGTGTGAAAGGGAAAGGAGGTCACGGTGGGCTTTGTCGGCGCCGGGCTGGAGCAGAGGAGGACAGCGTGTGTCCTGGGAGGGAGGAGGGTGGCCAGAGCTGGACACAGAGCGTCACACCTGCACTGTCAGCGGGACTTGGCGAACAGCTGTCATAACAGTGTCATCCTCACACCCGATTCCATCCTTCTCCTCCCCGGCTGGCTCCTTCCGTCCCAGATAGCGAGCGCCACCCTCCCGCTCTAATGGGCGGACAAGGGGCAAATTGTTCGTATGAAATAGGCGGACACTGAACACACAGCAGAGGGCTGGAGTGGGGTGTCGGAAGCGTGGCACCCACTTACCTTGCTCACTGAGTTTCTCCTAGCGCCCAGAGCGCTTGCCGACACAGACATTCTGGCAGCAAATCCTCTGAAGCCAGCAGGAAAGGCACGTGGCGTGTGTGATTTATAGTCTGGTTAATTTAAATAAACAGTCAAACCCGCAGAGAGAGTCAGAACCAGCCCCAGGACAGATGGCCCCTCAGCAGGGCTGGTCCTTCTCCCAAGGTCACCCTGCACACATGGGATCCCACTGCACAGGGTCACCTCGGGGAGCCAGATGCCCGGGGCCTGCCCAGAGCTGGGGCCAGGGCTGTGTCCTCCCCTCTCGGTTGACAGCAGGTGCCACCTAGTTCTGAAAGCTTGAACCCCTGTGTGCTCTGGTTCTGCCAAGCGAGGTGGTGGGTGCCGGCGCCCCTCTGGGCTGTGCTGCTGCTGCTCGGGTCAGCACAAAGAGGGGCCGGCTTCCCCACAGTAGCGCCCCAGGCGGCTCTGAGCTCTGCTGTGCGCCTTGCCCCACGGAGCTGCGCTAGGGGACAAGCACAGTGACAACTGACCTCACATCCGGGAGACTCCTGTCCAGCCGCAGAGTTGGGGAGACACAGGAGCTGAGATGGTGCCATGGATCGGACCCAGGGGCTCGGGGCTCCCACCTTTAACCAGCAGAAATGGACCCGCTGTCCGTGAAGGCAGCTGCCTTTGACCTGACGTTGGCAGCAAGGTCGGGGACCACAGAGGTCTGGCTTTACCGATGGAAGAAAGAAATGGCTGTGATGGCCAAGCCTGAGCTGTGGGGCTCTCAGGACTACTGGTGGCTGCAGACCTGACCTGGGAGGCCCAGAGGCCAGGCAGTGGGTGCCCAGCCTGCCCCAGAGCACCTCGGCCCAGGCCTGGGCACAGACCTCCGAATGGCCCCTCCAGCGCCGCTTGCTTCTCTGGAGTCTCCACATCTCCACCTCGACCAGGAGACGGGGGATCTAGGCCCGGAACCTGCCCAGGGAGGCCTCCGTGGCAAGGTGGGAAACGCCCACCCAAGCCACCCCAGGGAGACCCCCTGAGCAGACACAGACCTGGGACATGCGTTCTCTGCGCAGCACAGCAGTGGATGGGCAGGGCCGGGGCGGGGCCCACCTGGGCGGGAAGAGGCGTGACGTGGACCCGGGGCTCGTGGTCTTTGTGTTCAACCATTGGCCTCCACTGTGGGAGCCAGCGGGCAGGAGATGTCTCCAGGGGATTTGGGTATTAAGAAGAGAATCTCTGGATGGAAGCAAGGGGTCTGTGCAGGGATTTATTTTCTGTTCCCACACCTTGCTCTGTGTCCATGAGCCCCATGAGTACTGGGCTCCATGGCACGGGAGTCTGCCCAGCTTTGGCAGGAATGAAGCAGGAGGGGAGGGGGGACGTGGGGCTCAAGCACACAGATGCACACACATGCACATACAAGCACACGCATGCACACACACACGCACATACAAGCACCTCACCAGGGGCCCTTTGGGAAGTCAGCTCGGCAGGGACGGGGCTTTGCCTGCTGGGGTCCCCGAGTCACCTGAAATGCCCCAACAGGGCCGCATGCGCAGCAGACGCTGCCACACTGACCAGGGGTCAGACACAGGGACAGGCGTGTGAGCACGTGTCTCCTTCTGCACAGGCCGCAGCCCATGAGCACACTGTCCCTCCCCTGGCTTCTCAGCTAAACATCTCTGCATGACTGTTCCACATCAACACGGGGTTCTGCTGCGGGGACTGGCATGCAGCACGGAGCCAGGCCCCTGCCGGGATTTTCTGGCCCTAAACTGTTATAAACAACATTCCAGTGACTATTTTTGAACACACATTTCTGTTTGCGTGTGAATATATTTATTGAACAAACGTCTACAGTCGGAATTGGTGGGGACCAGGCAGAATCTGCTTCAGTCTCAGCCGACACAGGCAGTTTGTTCCCACGCTCTGCCCCGAAGGTCCCTTCTAAAGACCCCCAGGCACAGTGATCTGATACGAGGAAGGGGGACACATGTTTTACTCTTTGCTTTTCTAAGTAGGTGTTCATCACAATTAAAGAAAAAAGAAAAGAGTTTTACTGGGATAGCCAAAGGTGAAACCCTGGGTGGGTTTAAAATCCTCAGCACGTCAGCCTGAGCACCAGCGCGGTTCCCCACATTGCATGGGCCCCTTGCAGAGCCCCCAGCATGAAATGCCTGTGTGGGGACAGCGGCTGCAGGGATGCCACGCACACAGGGGTTTGTTTCTTCTTAGTGTGAATCAACTGCTCCTGCCGTCCCAAGGCCACACCACCACGCCGTCCGAGCTCTGTGCATCCCACGGCTGCGCTGATTTCTGCACGTCGTCCCGGGCAATCCCCCAACAGCCCCTGAGGAAGGTGCCCTCGTCCCCATCGCACAGGTGAGGAAACATCTGCAGCGAGGGTAAGGGCAGCCCCGAGCCCCACATTTAGGAAACGGCGGGGCCTGGGCTGGACCCGAGAGCCTTGGACTGACCCCCCACGGGCCCTTGCTCAGCCCTAGGGTGCGCCCGCCAGGGCATGGCTGGTTTGTGAAGAATGTTCACGGAAAAGCCACACATCTGACATGAAGATGCGCGACCTGAGAGGTCGTGAGTCAGGAGAAACGCAGGCCCCATGGGGTGGGGAGATGGAGTCGGACGCACGTCTGGGAGGCGAGTTCAGCCTCTTGGCGTTGTGGGAAGCTCCGGTGGAGGATGGAGCATGTCCTGCGCACTGATGGCGCATAGCCTGAGTCCCTGCAAGAGGAGCGGCAGTTTCTGGGAGGGACGATGCCTCCAAACTGATGGATCTGCAGACCTGTCTGCAGCTGGGCAAGTGCTAAATGGGACCCCAGCCCCGTGCAGCTGCAGGGCACGTGCTGGCAGCCAGTGCACTGACATTTCCTGAACTGCAGAGAGAACGATATTGGAGAAACAGAAGAAGATATGTTTCCTTCCTGGGCTGTCTGCGGCAGGCTCCTCGGCAGCTGTTTCCTCCAGGGCAGAAACTCATCTTGCTGGAGCCCAGAGGCCTGGAGGAGTATTGATGGAGACAGACTCATTTCCACGGTTCAGCAGGGCGAGCTGGAGCTTGTCGCCTGCTCCCGCCAGCCGCCGGGTCCTGGTGGGTGCTTTGGGCTGGAGCAAGGAGCACGGGCAGCGAGAGAGGCTGGGAACAAGGGACCCGCAGAGACCAGGTTACAAGAGAGACGTGAGCAGGGACTCGGCCTCTCAGTCCACAGGGGCCCATCTGTGGGTCCCCCGTGGACTCGGCCCTGCGGAGAGAAGGGGAGACACAGGAGAGACACGGCTGTGTCAGTCAGCACGTGCTGGGTTCTGCTGCGTAACAAACACGCCACAGGTCTCCTGCTCTATGACACAAAGGCTGTTCCTTACGCGTGTTTCTGTCACCCTCACTCGGCTGTGGCTTTGTCTGTCTCTCTGTGTCACTGGCTGTGGCAGAGGGAAAGAGAGAGGCTGTCACAGAATTCACTGAGCCCTAAGCTGCTGCCGGCGGGCACCGCCACGTCCTCTCACTGTCCGGGGCAGAGTCACCGCCGGCTGGTATCAGCCAGGGAGTGTCCTCCCAGCACAGGGCCGCGAGCACTGGGGGCAGCGAGGTCTGCCTCCCTCCCTCTCCGCTGAGCCCACGCAGCCCGTCCCCGGGGACCGTCCTCCAGTGAGGCCTGAGCTCTGGACACGCAGGCTCCGAGGCTGGTCAGGCAACACACGTGACCTGCCTGAGCCTGCACCAATCAGGGCTCTGATGCCCTGCGATTGGCTCCGGCATGGACATGTGACCCAGGGAGAGCCAATGAGATGACCACTGGGCATGCCGGGACCGCCCGGCGGAGTTGACGCTGACCTTGACGTGAGGTCAGGAAGCCCCGGTTGTTCTGCGTCCGGGGAGGGGCATCCCAGGGGACTGAGCCGACCTGGAAACACAACCAGATGGTGACCTGGAAAGAGAGACACTGGCCCTGGGAGCACTGTCGGTCCCGAGTCCAGACTGGGAGAAGCCAGCTCTGGGCCCGGACTGCGCTGGCGCCGTCGCCGTCACCCTCCCGGGGCACAGAAACCCGCCCGGCCGCGTGGCGGGCGCCGGTGAAGGAAGCCCCGGGCCGGACGGGCTTATCGGACACGTTCCCCTCTGGCGAACAGGACCTGGGCTCGCTTCTTATATTAAACGTACATTTATGTTCCTAAACCCGTATTTCTTATCTCCTCAGCCCCAATGCTTAAAGCTACATTTTAGAAGAATAACGGGAACTAGAACTACTATCTAGTATTCTGAAGATTAAAATCGATTTCCGGGTCTCAGATAATCCTGCCTTCCTCACGCCGCCTGTGGCCGTTACCGCCCAGCCGAGCATCGTTCGTGTTCGTCCTGTCTCCTTTCTCCTGCTCCCCATCCAGGGGGTTCCCTGAGATTTCGGCTTTAGATTATTTTTAATGTACGCCTGACAGAAAACTGAAATTGCTCAAACTTAAATTTTCTCCTTTTCCCTTGGGTTCCGGTGTCAGCCAATATCCTTTCTTTTTCTCCACTTTTTAAGATAAAATTCACATAACATAAAATTACTCGTTTTAAAGTGAATGAGTCAGTGGCGTTTCATGCATTCACAATGCTGTGCAGTCACCGCCTCTGTCTGGTTCGCAAATACGGTTGTCCCCTGTGACCCCAGAGATCGTTCCAGAACCCTCCGCAGATACACAAATTGGCGGATGCTAAGTCCCGTATACAAAATCGCTTAGTATTTGCATGTCACCCACACACATCCTCCCGTGTACTTTAATCATCCCTGGATTACTTTTAACACCTAACACAGTATAAATGGTATATAAATAGTTGTTATATTTTTTATTGTGCTGTTTTTTTATTTTTTTCAAATATTTTTAACTGGAGGTTGGTTGAATGCATGGATGTGGGACCTGTGGATAAGGAGTCTGCCTGTATTTTCATCATCCCACTGGTCACTGCCCATGGCTCCTTCCCCACCCCGGCACTGGCGGTCTGCACTGTCTCGGTGGATTTCTGTATTTTGGATATTACACGTAAATGGAATTATAGAATATGTGACCGCCTGCTTTTGACTTATTTCACTAACCTGCATCAGCAATTAATTCCTTTCCATGGCTGAATAATATTCCAGTGTATGGATGGACCACAATTTGTTTATCCATTCATTCCTTGATGGACATTTGAGTCGATTTCCATCTTTTGGTTATTATGCTGCTGTCAATATTTGTATATAAGTATTTCTTTGAATGCCTATTTTCAGTTCTTTGGGGTATACACCTGGGAGTGGAATCGCTGGATCATGTGGTGATTCTGTTTCCCTTTTTGAGGAATCCCCAAGCTTTTCCACAGCAGCTGTGCTATTTTACATACTCACCAGCAAGATACAAGGGTTCCAATTTCTCCACATCCTTTGCAATGGTTGCTATTTTCCATTTCTTGTTTTGTTTTTTGCCTTGAGGGTATGAACTGGTATCTCTTTGTGGTTTTAATATGCATTTTCCTAATGACTAATGATATTGATCATGTTTTCTTGTGTCTGTTCTTTGTTTATAAATCTTCTTTGGAAAAATGAGTCTTTGCCAATTTTTAAAATCGTGCTGTTTGTCTTTTTGTTGTTGAGTTATAAGAGTGATTTATATATTCTGGATACTAGACCATTATGAGATAAATGATTTGCAGATATGTTCTCTCATTCTGTGGGTTGTCTTTTCGCTTTCTTGATAATGTTATTGATTCATCAAAGATTTTAAATTTTTATTGTTTTATTTTTGACACATAATAATTGTACATATTTACTGGATACAGCGTTGTTCCATGAAAGGGCCATATATTCAAAGTGGCCCCCAAATGCCGAAGGAGCCAAGAAACCAAAGAAGGCAGACAAATCTAGTTTGTTGGTAAAGGGCGTTTTCTTGGGGAAACTTACAGACAGAAGCTTGGTCTTGGGCGGCAACAAGACGGGTAGATCTCCATACTGTTACTACCCAGACCCAGAGCTTATAGACCATAGGGCAAGGGTGTTACGTGCTCCAGCAAGACAATGAAAGGCATCCCTCCAGAACAGGCAAGAATGCTATATGCATGATAGTCCATAATTTGTGTGATAACACCAACGTTCACATGGCATTACATTAAGGACAGTAAACGAAGTTGGAATCAGGAAGCATTCCCAGGACTGGGGCTAATTAGAAGCCGACATGGTGGATTAGCATCCAAAATGGAGTCACTTTTGTCTCCACAAGTGTGATGTTTCAATACACCTATACATTTTATAATAATCAAATCGGTATTTGGCAAACCCATCACCTCATACATTTATCACTTCTTCATGGTGAGAACATTCAAAATCCTCTCTTCTAGCTATGTTGAAAGATACGATATTGTTAACTACAGTCATACCGTGCAACAGTATACCAGAACTTACTTCTCCCGTCTAACTGTAACTTTGTTCCTGTTGACTTCTCCCTCTCGTCCCCACCCTCCTCTGCCTCTGGTAACCGCTGTTCTACTCTCTACTTCTACGAGATCAACTTCTTTAGATTCCACGTGTGAGTGAGGACATGCAGTATTTGCGTTTCTGTACCGGGTTTCTGTCACTTAGCATAACCTCCTCCAAGTTCATTCATGTTGCTGCAAAGGACAGAATTCCATTCTTTATGACTGAATAGTAGTATCCCATTGTGTATATATACCACATTTTCTTTATCCATTCATATGGTGGTGGACACTCAGGTTGATTCCACATATTGGTTTTTGTGAACAGCGCTACAATAAATGTGGGAGAGGAGATGTCTCTTTAAAATACTGACTTCATTTCCTTTGCATATATACTCAGTAGTGGAATTGCTAGAACATATGGTAGTTGTGCTGCTTTTGGAATCCTTTGTCTTTGATCTTTGGCAGTTTGATTATAGTATGTTGACAGATAGTCTTATTTCGATTGAATCTAATTGACGTTTCTGTGGGGGGGATGATCCCTGGAGAGTTCTACCCCAACATCTTGTTCTGTCTCCTCTCAAAATTTTAATTTTTATGAAGGTCAATTTATCCTTTTTTTCCCCTTTTGTGCTGCTTGTGCTTTTAGTATCAGATATAAAAATGCATTGCCAAATCCCAGGTCATAAAGATTTGCTGCTATGTTTTTTTCTAAAATTTTCATGTCTTTTGCTCTTATATTTAGTATATTTTGAGTTCATTATTGTTTATGGTATGAAGCAGAGGTACAACTTCATTCTTCTGCTTGTGGTAATCCTCTTTCCCCAGCATCGTCTGTTAAAAAGACTATACTGTCTCCATTCAGAGAATGGCACTCTTGTCAAAAATCACTGGACCATACATGTGAGGGTTTATTTGGAGGTTCTTTATTCCATTCCATGAATCTGTATATCTGTCTATATGCTAGCATTACACTATTTTGATTACTATAACTTTGTTGTAATTTTTGAAATCTGGAAGTAAAGAAACTTCTAAGTTTGTTCTTTTTCAAGATCGTTCTAGCTATTTGTGGTCCCTTGAAATTCCATATAAATTTTAGGATGAAGTTTTATATTTCTGCAAAAAAGTCATTGGGATTTTGGCGGGGACTGCATTGAAAATCTGTGGCTTGTTTAGGTGATATGCCATTGCAGCAATATTAAGACTTCCAATCTGTGAGCATGGAATGTCTTTGCATTTAATCGGGTCTTTAATTTTTTCAGCAATGTTTTATAGTTTTCAGAGTACAAGTCTTTTACCTCTTCAGTTAAATTTATTCCTATGTATTTTATTCCTTTAGATGGTATTATAAAAGGAATCTTTATTAATTTTTTGGACTGTTCTTTACTGGTGTATACCATCATAATTGGTTTTTGTGTGTCGATCTTGTACTTTGCTGAATCTGATCATTAGCTCTAGTAGAGTGTGCATGTCCCTGTATGTGTATTCTTTCAGATATTATACCTAAAGAGATCATGCCATCTATAAATATAGTTTAACTTCTTCCTTTCCAATCTGAATGTCTTTTTATCTCTTTCTTCTTGCCTAATTGCTCTGGCCAGAACTTCCAGTGCAATGTTGAATAGCATTAATGAAAATGAGCTTACCTGTTTTGGTCCTGGTCTTAGAGAAAAGCTTTCAGTCTTTCACTATTAAATATATTATTTGCTGTGGATTTTTCATAAACGCCCTTTATTATGTTGAGAACATTCCTTCTATTTCTAATTTTCCGAGTGTTTTATGATGAAAGTGTTGGATTTTGTCAAATGATTTTCTGCGTCAAGTGAAATGACCATGTGGGGTTCTTACCCCTCACTCTATTAATGTAACATACTACATTAAAGCCCGCTCCTTGCATTCTTGGGATAAGTCACACTTGGTCGTGGTGCATGATATTTTTACTATGCTTTTGTATTTGGTTTGCTAGTATTTTATTGAGGATTTTTGCATCTGTATTCATAAAAGATATTAGTCCATAGTGATCTTTTCTTCTGGTGTGTTTATCTAGATTTGGTATGAGGATCATACTGGCCTCACAAAATAAGTTTGGAAGTATTGCTCTCTTCTGGAAGAGTTTGAGAATTGGTGTTAATTATTCTTTAAATATTTGGCAGAATTCACCAGTAAAGCTATCTGGTCCTGGGCTTTTCTTTGCTGGGATGTTTTTGTTTGCTGATACAATCTCTTTCCTAGTTATATGTCTGTTCAGACCTTCTACTTCTTCTTCAGTCAATTTTGGTAATTTGTGTGTTTCTAAGGAATTTCCCGTTTTGTCTAGGCTAATTTTTTTTTTTTGGCATATAATTGTTCAGAGCATTCTCTTATAATCGTTTTAATTTCTGTAACATCAGTAGCAATAGTCACACTTTCATTTACGATTTATTTGCATTTTCTCTATTACCAGTAGAGCTAAAGCTTTGTCAATTTTCTTGATATATTTAAAGAACCAACTTCTGGTTTCATTGATTGTATTGTTTTTTCTATTTTCTATTTTGTTTACTCTGCTGTAATCTTTGTTATTTCTTTCCTTCTAATAGTTTTAGGTTTATTTTCACCTCTTTTTCTAGTTCCTTAAGATGAGAATTTAGATTGCTGGTTTGTCATTGTTCTTCTTGTTTAATGTTGGCGTTTACTGCTGCAAATTTACCAGGAAGAACTGCTTTTACTGCATTCCACAACTTTTGGTATGCTGTCTTATTTTCATGTGACTTAAAGTATTTGCTAATTCCCCTTGGGATTCCTTCTTTGGTTCGTTGATTATTTAAGAGCATTGTTTAATTTCCATGCTTCTGTGAAATTTCAGGGTTTCTTCTGTTATTGACGTCTAACTTCATTCCACTGTGGGCAGAGAAGAGACTTTGCATGATTTCAGTCTTTTTAAATGTATTGAGACTTGTTTTGTCAGTTAACATACAGTCTACCCTGGAGAATGTTCCACGTACATGTGATGGGAATGTGTATTCTGTTACTGTTGGTGCTGTTCAATCTTCTACTTCTTATTTATCTTCTGCGTAGATATTGCAGCCACTGTTGTAAGTGGGTTCCTCCATTTCGTCTTCTCTTTCTCGTACTAGCTCATATGAAACGTATTTAAATGAGCCAAAATAGAATGGAATATCCCTCTAGAAAACCTTCCAGTAGCCTTACACCTGAATATATCTCCTTTACCCATCTCCAGGCACCCCTTATACTTGTTCTGCCTCCCACCATCCATACCCCACACTGTCTACAACCAGGAACCTCCCAGGGTGAACTTCTTCTCTAGCCTGCAGGAGAGGGCTTTGGCTTCACCTGTCCGGTGCTTCTCAGAGTCAGTGCGATGCCAGGGGTGGGCTGTGTGACTACGGGACACAGATGAGGTTTGTCACATTGGTGAGAAAACATCAGTTTTCTGAAAATCTAATTTAAAATATTTGGGGTGAAGTCAAAATAACCTCCCTCTGGCATTCAGATCTCTAACGTGTGTTGGTGTACAGGACATGCCCTTCCCTCTGAGGCTCACACCCAGCACCCAGGGGAGGGCCTGGCCCGCAACACACAGTGGACACAGAGCAGTTCACAGAATGAATGTCAAGCAAGTGTGGGAGGGGACCAAGTTCCCAGAGCCATTCAGCCAAGCCCTTCTCCTGGACACAGACTCATACACAGGCTCAACAGAGGGAGTCGCCTGCCACAGGTCACAGACGACATTCTGGGATCCGTGCCAGGGCTGGTGCAGCTGGTGATAACAAGGAAAACCGAGAGAAACTGCCCAATTACTCCATAAATAATGGTGTGTGGTTCCGACCTGCCAGTGAAAGGAAAATGACCCCCTCTGTGTGAATCTTTAGAAAGTATAAGAAAATCACAGCAAGCAAAAAGCACTTTTCTTAACAAAATCAATCTTTAGATGTATCATTTCACAGTTAGGATACAAAAAGCATAAACATGACAATTTCAATAGAAAAAAACGCTTCACGCATTTTCCAAACCTGTTTCTTTTCGCAACCGTTTCTAGGGGGTCATTCTGCTGATCCTCCTCTGGAAAAACCCTAAATGGAATGCAGCCAAGGGGTAACACAGAGAGAGAGCGCACACACACACACCCAGAGATCCGTGCTCGGCATGCAGGGAGCGTGTGGTCAGGTGACACACAGCAGCATAAATGTAGCCCACAGGCGGCAGATGCAGAGGTAACACCCAGACAGCAGGGTATGAGAAACACCCACAGATAACACACTAGGAACACACACAGTAGCACGTACATCAGAGGGAATCAGCACATACATGGCACACATGGGTGACACACAGCGTTACACATGTACTGTGTACATTGGTAACACACTGGAAGTCCGTAAGTCACACCCATGGGCAATTCATACGGGAACCAGACAGGTAAGGCGCAGGCCTTTTACACAGGTGACAGACACTGCCCACGGGAAACACACAGATCCGCAACACGGCAGCACGCATTTGACGAGCACGGACTGACTCTGGGCCCAGATTCAGACTCGCGATTGGAGAAGAACCAGGTATGGGCCCAATATTCCCATCTATTCCCAATGCCCAGTGCTCTGGGAAAGCCAACATGTCGGGAACCCAGGGAGGGCTGGGCAGAGACGGGCAGAGGCCACGGCTCTCCTGCTCGGACCTGAGGGAGAGGGGGCAGCGCCAGTGCCCCTCCCCCGTAGAGCACATCACAATCTGCATCACTGTCCTTAGAGCGTCTGCAGAAAGGAACACCAAGGTGTTTGAGTAAGATAATCCTCGGGAGCTGATTTCTCTTTTCAGCATCACCGGTGTGGTAAATACTTTGCAATGAAGCCTTTATTTCTCAGACTTAAACAAAAAAAAGAAAAAAAGAGCTTACGCAGACATTCTTTGTTCACTTGCTTCATAAATCGTCCTGGTTATGTCCTGCTGCCAAGGCCTGCCGGGCACCCCTCCCCGTCTGGGAGGTGGGTTTCCTCGGGACAGCATGGCTGCTGAGCTGGGGCTGGAGACCCCTCCCAGATCCCGGGCAGCCTCAGGCAGCGTGGAGCTGCAGCGGAGCCAGGGTCGGGTGAAGGGAAGCTCTGTTGACTGTGCCCATTCTGAGCTCAAAGAAAGGATTTTGTTAACGGAACAAAGGAAGGTGATGCCGCGCCTGGAAGTTCCACCCTGAGAGCAGTTTAAGTGACAGGGCCGCTCTCTTTTGGCCCTCACAAGGCCCCGAGCACTCGCCAAGGTGGGGCTGAGGGATGAAGCTGTCCCTGGGAGGTGCTGTCATCCACCAGGTTCCCAAGGAGACCCCTGCCGGGATGGAAAAGGAAGCCGTTTCTCAGACGTTTGCCTGAGGCTGCTCTGACCCGAGCTCCCTCCCTTCTCCTCCATGCGACCTGCACGGGGCATCAGGACGGGGGCAGAAGACCCTCACGTTCAGGTAGAAATGCATTAAATGTCAAAGTGTTTCCAGCTTTTCAGATGTTTGGCATAATGCAGACGAATGTGACCTTGGCGAAGGTCCTTATCTGTAAAATGGGGAGAATCATACCTGCCTGTTCATGTGGCTCTAAATACAGGATAGGGGCCTTTCTGTGAACCCTTTTCATCTGAACTGGCCAGAGTCTGGGTCTGCTGCAAGACCCGGACCTGCAGGAACCACGACCCGTCCCTGGCAGAGAGCGTGTCCCGTGGGTGCTTCACAGCCTTGGGCTCAGGCCCCTCAGGAATGAAAGGCCCTTCTGCAAACCTCCCTGGCTGTCATGACTCAGCCACGATGGGACTGGCGCCCCTCACCCTTTGCTCCCGGACCCCAGATGTGTCCAGTCCTGCCCACCAGGGGACGGGCTTGGGAGCTGGACCATTCCGTTACAGCGTTTCTGCCGAAGCTCACCCCCAGGTCCCCTCCCAGAATGTCACTGTCCCCGTTGCTTTCAGTGACACATAGAGAAAGGAGGCTCTGTGTGAATTAAAAATGCATTAAGGCTCTCAAAAGACATCAAAGTCAATTTCAGTTTTCAAGAACAAAAGAGGTTTGATGGAACGGCCTTGGAATTACTTTGCATCATAAAAACCAAATCCTGTAAGCCCTGTCTCCAACCCCTCATTTGTTATGCATGATCTTAGCACAGAGTGACACCTGCCTTGGCTGTAATTAAAACCTCATAATATACAAATGTATTTAGAAGGAAAAAGGACACAGATCCTTTGAGGATAATTGTGTGATTGTTACAGTTCATTTGCTAAGTCTCGATGGTGTGTATCACTCACCCCCTGCGTCCAGCAAGGACCCTGGTAGAGCTCTGTCACACGTCACTCAGCAAACATCTGAGTTTCTGCTTCGACCAGTCTGTGTTACTGAGGGCACAGAACTTGGACGACAGAGCCAGCCCTGCCTTTAGTGGGCGTGCAGTCTGGAAAGAACACAGAGAAGGGTTGAGAACGCTCACCAGCACCGAAGTTAAACTCACAGACACCACAAAGCAAAAGTACAGACATCTATGAGAACACACAGCTGAGAGGTTCAGGAGAGAAGTCCCAAGGAAATGCTTTACGGCGGGGTGGTCTGCTCACAGCGATTCACCCACTTGAGGGTACACAGTCCCGTCCCCACGGCTCCCTCCTGCAGCCCCATGCCCTGCTCAGACCTCCTGCTCCCGAGTGTGCGGTGAGTGTCTCCTCCTCAGGGGAGTCCATGCTGACCCCTCGACCGGACCGGGTCGGCCCCCATCACGGGTTCCCACAGCACCGCAGGTCTCTCCTCATGACTCCTGTCATGGCTTCCTTCGCGTGAGTGTCTGTGGCTCTTGGATCCAAGCTCGCCTCCCGCTATCCTGGGAGCATCACAAGATCAGGGGCCGTGTCTGTCTGTAGTCGCTGAGGAGGGCCCAGGGGCTGGAGGAGCCCAGAGTGGCTGAGCAGTTAGACCCGATGAGGAAGCGAATCAGGGACCGAACCTGTAAACTGGAAGACGGTGAAACACTCGCGCCCAGTGCTGGCCGAGCTGCAGGCAGGTGGGCACAGCCGCCCCTGCTGTGCGGTGCTCCTGGTCCCTTTCTGGGTGTGAGTGACAGTTCACATCAGAACACAATAAAGGCTCTTTGACTCGGTAATCCAGTTTCCAAGATGTATCCACAATACCCAATCTATACAAAGACACGTCTACAAACGTGTGCTTCTAATGGCAATTATACCCCATATGTACTTATTAACGTAATGGCAAAAATACCCCATTTCCAATAACATGACATCGATTAAATCAGAACTTAGGCATCCCTAAGACAGGACACCATTCACCGCCATGGCAGCATTATTTGGTCAGAGCCTGCGGGGGAGCCCGGCGATCTGTGCACTCTTAACAGCCCCTTAGGGACCCCGGTGTTCAGCCAGGACAGCTCATGCTGGGAAAGAATGATCGATGTCATTAGGAGCAAAGTCAGACTCTGTTGCTGCATTGTACTCAGAAACGAAGTCAGATATTGGTACCCTTTGGACAGCAGCTCCCGTCTCCCCCTCCCAGCCTTGGCAACCACGATGCTGCTCTCGGCCTCTGTGGGTTTTACTATTTTAGATCACACGTGTGAGTGAGAAATCACGCAGTGTGTGTCCTTCTGTGTCTGGCATATTTCACTTAGCTTGAGGGCCTCCAGGTCCATCCACGCTGTAACAGACGGCAGGATTTCCTGCTTCTCGAAGGCTGGAAAATATTCCATTACACAAGTGTGCGTGGTGGGGTGGATAGGTGTATGTGCACATACAGACATCTCGCAGCTTCTTAGTCATCGTCCTTTCAAGGACGTCATGTCGTCTCCATGTCTTGGCCGCAGTGAACACGGGAGCGCGGTTCTCTTTCCGAGATCCAGATTTCATTTCCCTGGGACACGCTCCCAGAGTGGCACCAACGGATCAGATGGTGGTTCCATTTTTAGTTTTTCGAAGAGCCTCATAGCGACTTTATTTAACCATACTGTATTGTATACTTAAAATTTGCGAAGAGGGCAAATCTTCAGTGTTCTCACCAAAAATGGAAGGAAGAAAGGGGCGGAGGAGGAGAAGGGAAGAAAACTTACCCGGCTTGTGCCGATCACTGCGCAAGGTACACAAAACCGCAAGTGTGCGCCTTAAATACATATGATTCCTTTTTCTTGTATACTTCAATGAAGCTGAAAAAAGTGTAGCATGAACACATTTTCATGAAGGTAGAATGCACACGTGTGTGTGTGTGCACACGGTCTCACATCCACATAACCTGAAAAGCCATGAAATGTTTACCACGGTTCTCTCAGTGGCACAACTATAGGCAGTTCTTTCCCCTCCTTTTGGTTATCAATAATTAACACATTTTCCACAGCAAGTATGTATTTTTATAGTAAAAAAGAATAACAGTTTTAAAAAAATTGCTTCTAATCTTCCAAACGTGGTTATTGACGCTTGGATACTTAGGAATGTATATACAAGATAACACTACTACTAATAATTATAATATCACAAAGTAGAAAAATCCCAACTCCCGTAAGAGTGATGGTATAGACTGTTGGAAATGACTGAGAGTTGGAAATGAATATAAATAAATTTGTATATTTGGAGTCTAATATTCACCAGCTAATTTGTTTTCTGGTGAGGTTGCCTGAGAAACTGCTCTTTAAAAATTAATAAATGCAAACTTAAATAAATAGATGAGTTCCTGGAATAGGGCGAAAACTTGACTCACTGTTCAAGAAAAAACTAAAAAATAAAATGATGAGTGGAGATATTTCCCCTGGGAAACAGCAGAGATTTAAGCAATCTGGGAAGGCTCAGGGGGAGCAGCGGAGGGTCTGAGGGTTCATCTAAGAACCAGGTGATGCCCAGGCTGGCTCCTTGCAGGACTGTCCTGCCTAGGGAAGGACACTAAGGCGTGCTGGGCTCTAAAGAGAGGCTGGGGTGGCGGTTCCTCCGAGCCCAGCCTCCGGTCCAGGCAGCGTTTACAGCAAGTCTGAGCAGAGCCACAGGGGGGCTGGGAGGAGGTGGGGCAGGGAGAACCCTCCGGCTTTGGCCGTCTTGAGGAGCACTGAGCATCCTCAGGAAAAATTGGCATTCCTGGGCTGCAGCCTCCAATTTCTAATCAACCTTCCAAAGAGGGAAGGGAAGCCAATCTTTAGACCCAGCAAACGGCTGAGAAAGCCTCCTTTGCAGGTTGAGAAGAGCATGAATAGAAATTAACTCGTCCTCTGGATCTTTCCCAGGCCTCTGCTGTCACAACGATGCCCCAATTTCCCTCTGTGAAGCTCACAGGACAGCCAGCTGAGGAGAGGTAATAAATTCCCTGTCACCTGAGGCTGAAGAGTGATGGCGCAGCCTCCAGGACCACAGTCATTACAGGCCCTCGGCCCCGCCAGGCGCATCCGCATTGAAATCTCCTTTGCTGATTGGTTTTCTCTGGGGCGGCTCTTGCAGTCAGGGGCTGAACGAGAAGTGTCCTGAACGTGGCAGGTGAGGACGCCTGGGCTGGGGCCCCAGCAGCAGGTGCGAACTAGGCCCCAGCTATCCAGGTGTGAGCAGAGTACCCTGGGAGCTTGTCAGAAATGCAGAACCCCGGGCCCCAGGCCAGGCCTAGGAGCCAGCACCAGGGGACCCCTGAGCACTGGGGAGCACAGGGCTGAGTCACCAGTCGGGAGGAAAGCAGCTCTCTCCAGTGAGCACCGCACAGTGGGGTCAGGAATGCTCTTGTTATGGCCACATCGGTTAGGGGAGATTCAGCTGTGGGTGACTGAACGTCGCAAACCACAGGAGCTCAGACAAGCCAGGAGCTAACTTCTCTCTGGAGAAAACAGAGTGCAGAGGCACGCGGTCGTTCTAGGGCTGGCATCGTTGTTCACCTCTGTAAGGGAGGGAGGTTCCTCTGCCTTGTTCCAGGGTGTCTTCATGTTCTGTGATGGCTGCTGGAGCTCCAGCACCCACACTAACTTCCATCAGCCTGGGACAGAAAGGCCACCATCCTATCTGACTTTACTCTGACCTTCTCCAGTCACCTCTGAGCTTGGGGACCAGCTTCACACAAGCCACAGCAGCCACGGCCTGCATCCCAGAATGGACACTGGGAATGTCCAGGGAATCTCCTGGCTGGGCCAGGCAAGAGGATTCTGTGTGCTCTGTGCTCCCCACCGCCCCCCGACATGGACAGAGTCTGACCAGTGTCCACCTGTAGGACCCCCTGGGAGAGAAGAAAATCACTCCACTGGGAGAGAAAACCCCTCAAAAGCCAGGTCTGTAAAACCAGGGCTAGAGCAGGGGCAGCAATCTGTAGTTCGCAATCTATTAACGACTGACAAATGCTGCTTGTTAACCTAACAGAAGCAGAGGAGTCTCGGGATATCCGATTATGAGAGCAGGCTGAGCAGCGCCGGGAGTCAGCCCATTGTCTCATCCGTCTGGACAGACTCCATTAGGCCACTACCTTGGCTTGATTAAATCTTCCCTAAGGAGGCTGTCCAGGCAGGAGAGGTAAGGGTGGGAGGGGATGCCCCCCAGGACCTGCCCTCACTCAGCCCCAAGCCAGCAGTGGCCGGCACACACAGGCCCTTCTTGCCTTGGGGGGACATCCTGGGGCTCCCTGCTGTGAATGACAGGAAACCCTGCTCTGCTGGCAGAAGGGAATGAGGAAACTGTTCTCTCCCAGCAGTGGCCCCCGCAGGGTTCCAGGGCCAGTGCATGAAGCAGCTCTGCCCACAATCAGGGCCCCCAGCTCTCCCCATTGTCCTGAGCCATCCTCAGTGGTTAGCTGAGATGTAGGAGACACATTGTTTGTCCAAACCACAGACAATGCTTAGGGTGTGCACTGATTAGGAGATACACTTACTTTGTGATAATACAACTTTTTGTTGCCTACCGAGGGCTGGGAACCCTGGTTTCGTACCAAGGAGGTCTGCCATGGAGTTATTCCCACCCAACCTATGCTCTCGTCCCATCACCGTATTCCAGAAAGTCTAATTAACCACCTTAGCCACAGGAAAATCCTTTAAGATTCGGGAAAACAATCCTGATCTCCAAAGTAAACTCATGGATAAGAAAAAAATATCTGGCACTGCAAAAGGTCTGCAACAGAGAACATCAGCAAAGGAGGAAAATGTTCCCCTGGAGGAGATTTTCCATCGACGCAAGTAAACTCGCAATGTGGCCGTTCTGTCCATGGGAAACAGGAACACACGCGTCACATAAAGCAGCCGCTGTCTCGATAAAATGTGCTGCACGATAAACACCACGGCAGACTAAGTACAACTATTGTTGAAAGCAGAAAATAGAGAACTGGCCCTGCAAAAAATATATAAATTTGGTAAGTAACAATCATTTTATAAAATATATCCAAAACATCAAGGAAATGTAAAAGTAGATTAAGAAAAAATAAGTGAGGATAACAAACACAGAGGACACGGCACAAATTTCCAACTGGTGAGTAACGTGAGTCCTGCTGGACGTGAACACAGACGCCAAATATGTCCTCAGAGATCGAGTTAGAAAACACAGCAAAAAAGACAACCTGAGGTTAAAGGAGGCATATCCATATTCTACAACAATAAGGAGAAAAGAAATATCAATACGTAATCTGGTTAAAAGTTAAACTGTAAGGAAAAGAATCTTGAAGTTTTCCAACTGGATTAGACGAGGGCAAGCTGACTTTCCAGTGGGCTTACGTTATGTGACTGGAGTCCGTCTCCTTCAGTAAACAGTCATGCCTCTAGGCGTTTCTGGGGGAAGGGATGTGATATCAGAATTGTGTGCCCTGATCCTGAAAAAGGAAAAAAAGAAGATATTCACCTTTCTATAAACTTTAAATATTTACATGGCAAGTGTTCGCTCAGCCAAGTTTGCTCAAGAACAAATTCCAGAATTGCCAGAGTGTACACAGAGACCAGAGAGGGTGCAGGGATACGGAGAGGCATTGAATGATGAGAAAAGCATCAATTGTTGAAGATGTAACAGTCCTTACTGTGCGCGCACCAACCAGCAGAGCGTCGAAATACAAGA
This sequence comes from Indri indri, assembly GCA_004363605.1. Classification (NCBI taxonomy): domain Eukaryota; kingdom Metazoa; phylum Chordata; class Mammalia; order Primates; family Indriidae; genus Indri; species Indri indri. The sequence continues at coordinate 32,769 of RJWJ010006644.1, read as the reverse complement.
GGCAAACACCAGGACAGCTGCGGGGAGAACAAGTCAGTTCAGATACTAACTGCGTCACAGCAAGCAAACTTGGAGAGTAGTGCCAAGTGTCACTTGTCACTAGGGAAGTGAACGATAAAACAACAGGATGTCACCACATACCTACTAGGACGCCTGACATCCGACACGCTGACAACACCAAATGCCGGCGAGGATGTAGAGCGACAGAGACTCGTTCATCGCTGGCGGGAACGCGAATGGCGCGGCTGCTGGGCAGCTTCTTACAAAACCATGCCTCGTACCGCACACTCTCACAGTCAGGTTGCTTGGCGTTTGCCCAGATGAGATGAAAACCTATTTCCACGCAGAAACCTGCACACAAACTCTTATGTTAGCTTCACCCATCATTGCCAAAACTCGGAGGCCAGAAAGATGTCCTTCGAAGACAAATGGATAAACGAACTGTGGTACCTGCAGACAACGGGATATTATTCAGCAATAAAAAGAAATGATCTATTAAGCCGTAAAAAGACATGGAGGGACCTTAATGAATATTGCTGCGTGCGGGAAGCCCATCCGAAAAATGTGCACACTCTATGATTCCAGCTACATGACATTCTGGGAAAGGCAAAGCTACAGAAACCGTAAGAAAAAATCAGTGGTTGCCAGGGGTTAGCAGGAGCAAGAGGAGAGATGAACAGCTGGAGCGCAGGAGTCTTTCGGGGCAGTGAAACTATTCTACGTGACGTTGTGAGTCGATACCTTTGTCAACACCCAGAGAACAGTGCAACACAGAGAGCGAACCTGACCGCGCACTGTGTACTTGTGTTTGTAATAGCGCATCGAGACGCACTCGTCAGTGGTACCGAATGTCCCGCACGGTGCCAGACGTGAGCAGCAGAGGCAACTGCGGGGGGCGCTCCGCGAGAGCTCCCTGCACTTTCTGCTCAGCCTTTCTACACACCTAAAACTGCTCTAAAAAATAAAGCCTTTTGATTTTTTAAACAAGTATATTAATAATGTAAATCTGCTTAATTTATAAATAAGATGAAAATAACATGAATGTGGAAAACTTTAAAGAGAAAATATTAATAGGAAATCCTTTCTTTAAATATGAAGCAGAAATATTGAACAAAGGAAGCTGCCTCAGGAGTGGCGCACGCGTGCTCGCCCATGTGGGCCCATGTCACGGCACTGACACGGACACGGCCATGGCTCGGGGGAAAGCCAGGAGGGCTCTGAGACGAGTGATCGTAAACGGTCCCAACCCAGACACCAACAGGCAAAACAGACGAGAAATAACAGAGAACAAAACAGAAAGCACGAATAAAACGTCGAATGCCCCTTAATACGTTGAAATTTTGAAAAAGCCAAAGTGTTACAGATACACCGCGCAGCTACAAAGATCTCAATTCCTCAACTAAAAGCAGAGCTCTCCAGACTGAATTTGGAAACGTGTCTCATGATACGACCTTCAGAAGGGAAAAGCCGGCGCAAAGGCTGGAAATGGAGGCGCGTAAAGAGGAACCAGGCGCAATGTAGAAGAAAGCAGGGAATCGGTCAACGACGAAAACTGCCCGACCTGCCTCTCTCGCGCCGCAATCCCTGAATATGATGGAAAGTATCTTCACGGGCCTGTGGAAGCACAAAAAATAATGACCTCCGTGTCATTTCTGGGGACTCCCCGAAGGAAGGGCGGCAGGAGCAGCCTGCTGCGGAGGTGGCATGGCAGCCAGGCGTCCGGGGACACCCAGGGCGGTCACGGGCGTCCCCACGTGGAGCAGCCTGTGGGGTCCCCTCAGCCCAGCAGCGGGAGGAAGGGGCTCAGGCCGGCAGGACCGTGAGTGGGATGTGGGGTGGGTGGGGAGGGGCAGCCGGGCTCACTCCGACTACAGGTGCCCCCGAAAGTCCAGGTGGGGACAGGGCCGGCCCACGGGGACCAATGGGCCTGCACACCCCACGCAGGCAGAGCTGCCAGGCTTGTCCCAGAGCAGGAAGGAGATACGTCCCCATGTATTCAGGGCGTTCAGCCACCCTCCAGAGAAAAAGCAAAGGGAAAGGAAAGACATGGGAAAACTGTTCAACCTCAGCAGCAATTGAGCAAACATAAATGATAACAGATTCGCACACACTAAATTGGTAGTAAAATACTGGTAACACTCTTTGCTGGGAAAATTTTTGAGAAACAAGAATATCAGTGAGAATTGACCCAGTAACCATTTTGGTAAACAATTTGGCCATGGAAGAGCCATGGAGTTATTTACTTTCTGATGCAAAAGCCAGTTTTAAAATTTTAACCTGGAAAATCATCAATATAAGGAAAAAAATATATAAGGAAAAAAGCCACAAGCACAAAGACATCAATATGTATCCATTTGTTATATATTATAGATACATATAAAATACATTAATACATATAAAAGATACTATGTAATATATATAAATATATTTATAAATGACATAAATATATATCATTATGCTGATAAATATATAAATGATATATTTAATATAACATGGAAGCATAGATACTCTAATTGTAAAATAATGCAAGGGTTTTGGTAAAACGCCATTGAGCACTTTATGTAAATCGCAATTGTCATTATGAACAGCACATGGTAGCGTGGAAGACGGTTTGTGAGAGCACGTTAAGTTTAAAAGCAGCTTCAGAGCAGAGACGATGTCGGGCCGCGTACATGGTGTCTCCCGCCTGCAAGGATAGAAACGCAGTTCGGGAACGCAGTCAACAAATGTGCCTGGAGGGTGCCGTGTCCCGAGCCAGGTGGCTGCAGGGAGGTAACCCAGGAGACCGATGGGCTGTGCAAAGCCCTCTCCGCGCCCCCCACGTCCGCCTTCCCGTGCCTGCTGTTTGCCCTGGTTGTGCTCACACCCCACCCCGGGACAGAGGCTCCAGAGAAGGGATCCCCAGAGCTGGAATGCACTGGGTACACAGCAGGTGCCGAATAAATGCCTGTCGAATGAGCCCCAGCCCAGGGTTTTACTGACGCGTTTCTCCGCAGACGTGTGTTACGAGACTCAGTCCTGCGTACTCTCCACTAGCGACAGGTTTCAAGACCACACTTTATTTTAAGGACAATAAGATTTTATTTCATAAAATCACAACATATTTTCACTGCATAGTGGCATTCATCACCTTTCTTGGACTACAAACTACTTTCAACACACAATTCTTTTCCGATTTCTTATTTTTGGCCAAATTATGTGCAGATAATAAAGTACTACAGAAGCCAAGATACACAGCCTATAAATAAAGTGCCGACTTTCATTCATTGGAAATAAAAGGTTCAGATGGGTTTTGTTCGTTGCCTCTCTTGATACACCAGCCGTGGAGAGTGAGCGTGGCGACAGCTCACACACACGGGATTCCCTCTGAAACACGGCCCCGCCTCGACTCGCGTCACCAGAAACCAAACAAGAAAAAAAATCCGAGTGTGCATCGTAGGAATACAGTGTTCTCACTTCTCGGTGCTCAGGGGCGTGACGAGGATCTGAGACCGTGACCCCGTGACCTGGTGTGTGGGACCACAGGGAAACCCGAGTGGTGGCCAGGCGCGGGGTAAGCACACAGGGACACCTCACTGAACACGCGGGCTCCGCGGCGGCCCCGGCCACGGGCCATGACATGTGGGGCCTGACCCGGGGGAAGGGCAAGGACCGACCCCCCCCAGATGCGCCGCCCATGTCCCCCACGGTGGCGGGGAGGGCTGCTACACTCGGGGGTCGGGGCTGAGCTGAGGGCCACAGAACTAGTGGGAAACTTACTCTGAGTTGAAGCAGCCACGTGAGGTGGGGAAGGGGCCTGAGGACATTATGGTCACAGTTTAAAGGAAGATTTTCCAGTATCAAAGACCGGTGTGAGCGTCCGACCGCACGTTTCACAAACGCCGCTGGCGCTGTGGTCACAGTGTGCTCTCATGGCCTGTTTCCAAACACTCCAGTGGGGTCTTTATTCACATCCATGCGCCCAGACCCTCGTGTTCCATGGGACCCGGCCCACAAGAGCTGCAATAGTCGTCCCAGTCGCTAAGGAGCCGAGCCCGAGTCCATAAATCGACATCGGCGCAGAAGGCTCAGCGGTCGTCACCCTCCCTCCCGCTCAGTCGGGACTCGGCGGCTCTGCCACGTGGGACCCAAGTGGCCTCGACCGTGGCGTGGCGTGGTCTGCCTTTGCAGCAACAGGAAATAGCCACCGCGCTGCCACCATGTGGTCTGCTCACCGGGAACAGAGTGTTGCCAAGGATGAGAAAGAGACCCCCCCCCACCAGGGGAAGGGATGACTTGGAAACCCCAGGGATAAAGACACGGGAAAAGGCCACAGCAGGGAGGCAGCCTGGGCTGCCGGCAGCGCGAGCCGGGGAGGAGGGATCCTTCAGGCCGGCCTGGGGCCCAAGGAGTCGGAACTCACAAGGGAGGCTGGGAAGCCCCCAAAGCAGTGGCGCCACCAGGTGGCCTCGAAGCCCAGGCTGCCGGCCGGGGCCCCGCCTGGTTCCTCACATGGGTGGCAGTCACCCCAACCCCCACCGGGATAGCTGGTGACTCCAGCCTGCAGGTCTCTACTTGGACCGAGGCCCCAAACCCAATCATGCCCCAGCCTGGCGCCGAGGCCCGCCCACAACGCGTCACTGCAGACAGACACACATTTCGCTGGCACCGGCTTCTTGTTGGGTCAACTCTGCAGATTGGGAACATTCCCCACGCTCTCCCCACACGCCCCCAGCTGCCTGCACCTGACCCTCCAGGGGTGCATGGGGACCTTAACCGCCTCTGTGTCCCCGAGTCCCCATGGAGGTGCCGAGGCGGAGCTTCCCCTCCCGTGAGCTCACGCCTTGCTGGGGCCAGGGGAGGCTCACACACAGCGTCGCGGGAGGCCACTGTGCATCCTGGGGACCCCAGAGGGCAGTCATTGCCATCTCACAGCCCCCAGGTGGGGGGCCACGCCCTGCTGGCCTGTGTCGGGGGCTCACACAGAGGTGTGAGGACAGGTGAGGACACCAGCTCGGGGCCACCACCCCCACGTCCAGACAGCAGTGAGGAGGGGTCCCATGCGGGAAGGTGGGTGTCTGTTTTGTCCTGCCTGGGAGGGCTGTTCCGAGCGGCAGGCCTGGCTGGCGAGCGGCCCTCGGCTCACACGGCAGACAGGTCCACGCGGTGGGCAGAGTGGCTGCTCTTGTCCCAAGGGCTGAGCTTGGTGGAGGCCGTGCCTGGCCGGGTCCCGTTCATCTGCCAAGCGCAAAGGGGTGAGGAGTGAAGACCCTGCCCCAGGAGGAAAACTCAAACCCCACGTGAGCACAGAGAGCTCTGGGCTGGAGGTACGGGGGGTCCCCCATCGGCACAAAGCGCAGACTGGAGGAGACCCCGCTGCCCCCGAGAGATGAGGACGCTGTGCACCGAGAGCACCTAGACTGGAGTCCTCTGCGTTCACCGCCCTCCCTCACCACCTGCGGGCGTGGTGTGCGTTCACGCACCTTGTCACCACTCGCCTGTCCGTCCACCCGCCAGCCGCGCACCCACCCATCATTCATGCACACGCTGATATGTCTGCATTCATCTCCGTTCGCCGCGCTCGCCTTGCGCTGGGCGCTGCTGTGGGCCGTGCGGCCAGAGCGAGAACAAAGCCAAGCAGCCCCTGTCATGTCCACCCCAGTGGCAGGACCGTAGTCATTAAGCCACTGAATGAACAAAACAGCCTCAGGCAGGGCAGGGTGTGCTGGGGGCCCCTGTGCTGAGTGCGGCATGGCAGGGACCCCTGAGGGTGGACACCCAAGCCGGGACTCCCAGCAGGCGGGGCGGGGAGGCGGGCAGAGAAGACACACAGGAGCATCTGTTCCGGGTCACCCGGGCCCCTGTCTGAGGCACAGAGGGCATGGACCTGGCACTGAAGGGTGAGGGGCTTGTTGAGACCCCTGAGCATGGAGACAGGACTCCCCGGGCACCTGCGGGAGGAGGGGCCGGCGCAGGGGACACAGTCCTCGAGGACAGGGCTGGGCCCACTGACTTCTATGCCCAGGGTCTGCCTCTTGGTCGGCTGACCTGTAAGCTCCCCCTCCCCAGACTCAACCTAAGTCCCGGACCTGGGAAATGGCAGGGGACAGCTGTGGCAGCCTCGTCAGGGTCAGGCAGGACGTGGGGACGAGAACGACCAGCCTCCACAGCCTCCTGTCTGTACAGCGCCACCCGGCAGGGCTGGGGCTCTGGGTGAGAGGCTGAGCCAGCAGCGCCAGGCGTCCCCGGCGAGGCAGAAGCCACGCACGGTGTGGGGGAGCCGGAAGGCAGCCTCCAGGGCCAGCCTCCGGGGAGCCGCCGCAGGAGCGAGAACCCTGGGGCCGGAGAGGGCTGTGGGTGGGAGGCGCTGGGAGTGGGGCCAGCCCAGGCAGCAGGAGGGGCTCGCAATGGGACGCCCCCGACACTTACGATGTCCGAGTGGAAGGGCTTCGCGTTGGCGTTGCGGGAGGAGCTGCTCGTGAGGGACCAGACCTTGGTTTTGTGCTTGAAGGCAGCTCTCACCTTGGGAAGCGGAAGGAAGGGTTTGTTAGAGGCAATTTCGGAGGCCGAAAGAACAGAAACCAAAGCTCACTCTAAACGGTCTCTGGGAATCTGTGCTGAAGCGAGGCCCCAGGGTGCCAGCGCAGGTTGAGGACAGACCTGGAAACATCAGAGTCCGAGGAGGCACCCTAAAGGCCCCCTGCCAGCTCCTGCAGACAGCGGTCCTCCTCCTCACACCCCAGGCAGCTTCCCCGAGGCCCCGGGAGGACTAGAGGGAGCACATCTCCGTCCTACTATCCCCAACGTGCCGGATATTCCCCTTCTCCAGCTTGGCTCCCCCACCGACCCTGTCTCCCTGGTCCCCTGCACGGCCGGCGGTGCCTGCTGTGACACCAGGAGAGGGGATGCCGGCACGTCGCTTAGCAACCGGGATGGGAGAGGAGGGGCTGCTGAAAGCCGGCCCGCTCCACACGGCTCGTCACGGGACAAGGCTGAGCCAGGACTTCGTTCCCAGATGGCAGCCTGCAGGGCACACTGCGCCCCTTCAGAAATGAACCCCTGGCTTCGCGCTGGCAGGGAGTGGGGGCACGTACCTCTGAATTCAGGAGACAGTGAAAGAGGAAGATGAAAAGTCCCTGGGAAGGAAGGGAGGAAAACAGGATTAGAGCCGTTTGCATTTTGTTACAAGCACTTTCCGAAGGTTCTTTCCACACACGGGCTCTGCGAGTGGCGCTGGCACGGCTGGCTGTTGGGGGCTCGCCGACCCCGGATCCCGTGACCTGAGTCCATGGGGAGGGAAGGATCTCGGACCCTGTGGCCTAAGCCAGACTCAGGCAGCCGCTGCAACCAGGGTTCAGAGGTGGTGCTGCGGCCGGGGCCAAGGGGCAAAGGCGGGCGGATCCCCGGAAAGGTCTGGCACGAGCCAGGGGTGGACATCAGACTGACCCTCAGCTGTGCCTTGGTGGTCCCATCTGCAGACTGGGTTGTGCTAACGCGAAAACAAGCGCAAAGCTGAGGATGTCACCAAACATTCGGAGGCCGCTGCTACGTGCTGGGCACCAGGCCAATGCGTCGCACACGTTGTCTTGTTTAGTGCCCCCCCCATCAGGGGTCCTGCTGCTGCCCCGCTTCACAGGGGAGGGAACGGGAGGGGACACAGAGGACAAGCGAGGGCCCAGCGTGCGTAGGGCTGCAGCCAGGACGACCCACACATCTCACTGGGAACAGCCAGAGGAAGGCGCCACCTGGAAGCTCCTGGCCCACAAGGCCCAGTGCCACCGCAGGACGCAGCCCGGCCTTGCGGACACAGGTGCGCAAGGACGGCACGGCGACGGCCAGGGCTGTGGATGGTGCTGGAACCCACACCTGCCTTTCCTTTGCGGGCCTGTGGCCTGAGGGCTCAGGCATCCCAAACCCTTGGTCTCCGGGCTGGTGACCCCCACCTGTCCCTTCACACAGAGGACAGGTCCTGGCTCCCTCTCGGGACCTGTCCGCAGGCCGACCACCTTCCATCGCAGGCCCAGAAGTGCCTCCCACAGATACCGGCCGGAAGCACAAGGCAGCCCTGTGGGAATGGGGTGAGGACACGGCCAGCCCTGTTTTCTGAGAGCCCTGGTGTGCCCGTCCTCAGGTCTCGGGTGCCCCACGCCAAGGGCTCACGGGGTGTGTGAGGGGAACAGAGCCAGGGCCCCCCGCCTGCCTCTGCAGCAGCCTGCTTGGCACACAGCACCCACAAGGGCCTGCTCGCCGCCTGGCGGTCCCGCGGGCTCTCACCTGCAAGGAGTTGAGGGCGGCAAACACGTACTGGAAGACCAGGGCCCGGTCGCTGACGGCGAGGGCGCCGAAGACCCACGAGGTTCCCAGGATGGGCAGCAGCACGGCCACCGCCTTCGCCGTCAGCCTGAGAGAGAAACAGCTGCGGTCACTCGGGGCAGGGGGCGGGCAGGACCGGGCGTGCTGACCGCCTTCCGGGGGTGGGCTTCTGGAGGGGGCGGACACAGCCCCCGCGGGGGGCAAGACCTGGGGTCCTGCCTGCAGGTAACCTCAGGTGAGGCATTTACTGGTGCAAGCCTCAGGTTCCATCAGCTCTGGCCCCTCATGGCTGGTGGGCAGGAGAGAGCTCTGGAGAAGGGGCAGTTTCCTACAGCCCTGAGCACCACCCCAGGGCGCGCCCAGGACGGGAGGAGAAGCCCACCCGGGCCTGGGGGATTGCGTTTGAGCTGTCTGCAAAGACAAGCAGGAGGACCCAGGTGGGAGGGGCAAGATTCAGGGGGACTGAGGCAGCAAGGGACCCCTTCGGCATCCGTAACTCAGAACCTCTGGGAGCTGGGAGGCATCTGGAAGGGGGTGACAAGGCCCTGGGATGAGGCTTCTTGCCCCAGTCCACGAAAAGCCATGTCTGTGGTGAGGGTCTGGGTAGGGACACCTCCCGGCCCTTGCTGGGCTGCAGCCTCCAGCGCCCTCCCCCCCCCGCACCCCGGGCCTCAGGCCCAGTGCCCGCCGGCACTCCTGCGGCACCGACAGCGACTCTCAGAGGACCGGGACCGACTGGTCATCTTCACAGCCCCTGGACGTGGCCCAGAGGAGATACTAAACCAGCACTTGCTGAGCTGCTCCGCCGACCTGCAGCCCCGTCTCCTGCCACACAATACCCGCCAGCACGCGCTTCTGTCGCCTTCCAACCCTGCAGGCCCTCTGGACACAAGTTATACAGTGACCCCATTTTACAGATAAGGAGACTGAGGCCCCACAACCCCCAGTGACGGCCACGGTGACACAAGGTTCCATCAGTGGCAGAACCAGAGGGTGTGCAGACGTCCCCACCTGGTCCAGTGTGAGTGTCGCCAGGCCTCGCCCACCCTGTGGACCAGAGTGAGCCTCCTTGGCAGCTCCCAGCTCCTCAGCTTCTACCCTTCTGGCCAGGACAGGTACCTGCACCGCCCCTGCTGGGTGACCCTCTGCCTCCGCTCCACAGCATCCTGGGCCGCTCTGAGGCTGCTCTTTCCTCACTGGCTGCTGACTCACTGGGACAGCCAATCAGGTTGCCCCAGCACCAGCAATGGCAAAGGGATACATGACTGAGGCCGGCCAATCAGAGCGAGCCTCGGGATGCCTCTCCTGCCAGGGTCCCTTCACTGAAGAGCCTGGGCTCCTCCCTGAGTCCACCAGGGCAAGGCCACCCGTCAATTCCGAGGCTGCCCTGGTGTGTGGCCCCTCGGACTGGTCCTTTGACTTTGCTTGCGATTCTGTGAGCTGCTCTGACCTCCCAGGACAGGGTGTTCTGTCCCAGCCAGAGAGTGCAGAGCGCCACCCCGCGGGGGCCCAGCTGTGAGAAGCCCCTCCCCGAGACAGCACAGGCTGAGGCGACCTGGGACATACAGAGCAGTTCCCAGCCAGGCCACTCTGGGCCTGGTCCCCAGCGCTGTCTCTGCATGGGCAGCTGGCCAGGCACCAGGAGCCAGCCCACCCTCGGCACTCTCAGGCTGACCACCGGGATCCCGCCGGTGATGCTGGACAGGCGTGCCGACCCCAGGGCACAGAGGATGGGAAAGCCAAGGAGCCCGGCAGGGCAGGACCTGCAACACGAGTCCTGTGGGTGCCCCCAGAGTGCAGGGGCCGTGAGACCAGGTAGCAGGGCCCTGCGCAGAGCTGGAGAGTGGCATGGAGTCAGCCCTCCACCGGCCTCAGCTGAAAGACGGAGCAACGCCAGCGGTCGGACTCAAAGCAAGTCATGTGCACTCACTGAAGTCCCGTCCTCCCTGACTTCTGAAACACTGGGGCTTTCCACAGCGGGGTCCTTCTGCATTTGAGCTTTACAGAAAAGTCTAGAGGCTAAGGGGGCCCTGCTGCTCAGGCCAGCAACTGACACATGCCTCGGTTCACCCCTCGTCACTCAGCGCAGTGACCGTGAGTCTGTCTCCGTCACTAGACTGTGAGTTCCCCAAAGCTGGGACTTTGTCTTTCCATCTCCGCAACCCCAAGGTGCAGCCCAGCACCAGGACTCAGAGGCCTCAGGAAACGATCGCTGGAATGAATGAATGAAAGATGAACAAATGGATGAAAGTGCAAAAGTGCCACCCATGGATCCGGCACCTCCCAGGAGGAGGTGAGACACGACCAAAATGAGCTTCCTCGTCAGGAGCCCAAGATCCCGGCAAAATCCCTGCAAAACCCAGGACCGTTCCGGCACTTCGGATCTCAGGGAAACTGCAGCCAGCTTGTTCTCATAATGTTAATGCAATAAAAATAAAACACTTGTCTCTTGGAAACAAAAATATCATGCATTATTCAGCTACAGTCTTGAGTTCATGGAGAGACCGTATCTGAAAAGATCAGTCGCTGAGAAATAGGTACCAAAATGTGCTACTTCTAAAGTGATGGTTGATTTTTTCTTAAAAATAGAGCAATGAAAGAAAATCTGAGGGAGACAGGTCGAAGCTCTCTGAGGACTCTTGTTAACACGGCCAGAGCCGTCAGTGTCCCCTTGGCGAACGCAGAGGAGAGGGGGCCCTGGCCCTGGAGGGGGGGGCCCTGGGCAGGTGGGGCTGCGCCCAGTCACACTTTAGTCCCCGAGGCAGCTGTCCCCTCTGCTCCCCAGGGCTGGCCCTGTCCCCACCCGCCCACCCACACTCACGGGGGCGCTGCCAGGGGTTGCACCGGCTCCCACTTGTAAAACCTGAACGTTCCCTGCTGCTGTCTTGGGAGTCTGGAACCGCGATCAGTAAAGAGGTTTTTCAAAGAGTGGGCCAGCCCTGTGGAGGGCCCTGAAGGAGCATCTCGTCCTGTTGCTCGGAGAACACCAAGCTGCTCAGCACAAAGAAAGCACGAGATTAAAACCGAAGGACCAGGCACGAGAAGGGGCCAAGGAAGCTTTCTAAGGGTGCTGTCGCGGCTCCCTTCCCGCCGGCTCCTGCAGCGCCGGGGTCTGCCTCGCCGGCCCGGGGAGGAGAGTGTTACACGGGAGATGAGGCGACAGAGTGAGAGAGTGTCCCACGGGTCAGACTCAGCCACTTAGAGTTCCTGGACCACGGGCACAGCTGTGCCAGCCCGCGCCTCGGGGACAGCCATGCAGAGCAAGGGCAGTGGGTGAAGGCGGCTTCCTCGGAGGGGGTCGGTGAGAGGCGGGGGCAGGACAGTGGGGTGGAGACAGGGAGGGGTGCACAGGTGTGTTCCGGGGTCCTGTGGGTGCCGGGACTCAGACGGGCGTGAGCAAGCTTTGGCTGGGGACAAGAGCTGGACACGGACTGGCTGACCACGCACGCCGAGGTGACGGCCTCGGGAGCTGCCAGCTGGAGAGGGGCCAGGACGGGCCAGTCTCAGAGACGGAAGAGGGAGGACGTGACTCTCGGCCCGTGAGCCTTTCCTCTCACACGGGCACGGCCCTGCAAGGGTTCTGGGGGCGGAAAAGCCCAAGGCGGCTGCACCACCTGTCAGCTCAACTCGCAGCGTTTGGAATTTGTTACAGAATAATTATCTCATCGATTTGCCGCTGACTTACTTACCACTTCAGCTTTGTCATCAGAAAAGATAACCCTGCAGCTACAGTAACTTACAGAACGTCGGCTGCCCCGAGCCAGCCCTGTTTCCACAAAAGCCCCCAAGTCCCCTGAGAGGAGCTGCCTCCCGCGTTCAGACCCTGTGGTCTGGGGGCCGCTGCACCGTGGGGCTCAGCTGCGGGTTGACGGGTGAAGCCCACTCCTCTCTCTCCCCCTCATCATCTTCCTCACCCAGGCTCGGGCCTCTGTCTGAGCAGGTGGGACAGACTCTCCTGTGGGCTGGACCCCCTGGCACAGCCTCTGCCCCTGGGAGGGCAGAGTCGATCCCGGCAGGACCAGAGTGGGGAGGAGGGACTGGGTCCCGGTGACGGAACTGCCAGATCATTCCTGTGACATCAGCACCCAACCCCTGACTCCACAGTCCTGTGGCGATAAACCCCTTCTGCTTACGCCAGTTTGTGTGCGGTTTTCTGTCACCTGCAGCCAGCTGGGCCCCAGTGGATACGGGTCAGGAGACCCCGATGGCAGCAGGATGTGTGAGTGGAACCCCCCAGACACCCACCCCCTCTCCAGAGGGGCCCTGAGCGTGTCGGGGAGCTGCTTTCCCTAGGACCTCCCTCCTCACCGCAGCCTTGCACGGGGGACCCTGTCTGCTCGTGCCATTCTTTGGGGCAGACGGCCAGACACTGAGGGCTAAGTAACTTGCGAGGCCCCCGCAGGCGGTGGGGTGGTTGGGGGGTCAGCAGTCTGGCTCCAGAACACCCCCAGCGGTCTGTCTCCCCAGGGGGTGGCCCAGGGGACGTCGGCAGACCTGCTCGTCACACGCGGGACCCGAGGCTGCTCAAGGGTCCCGTCCCGCATTGCAGGGGACGGACAAGGAGCCGCCCCTGAGTTCTTGGGGACTCTGATCAAGCCAGGGGCTCAGGTGACAGCCCTTGAGTCCAAGAGCAGCCGTCCCTTGGGGCAAGGCTGTGGCCCCGCAGGTGGCCGGAGGTCACTTACTTGAAGGCACTGGGGTCCCCATGAAGCTTGTAGTTGTCGGCGCTGATCCGCGAAATGACCCTGGTCACAGCGACGAGGATGCCGATGTTGACCTGCGTGAGGAGAGCGGCGGGCGGTGAGGACGGCTGGGCAGCACCTGCCGCAGGGCTGAGTCCACCGGCACCTGCCCCACCCCTGCCGCCAGGGCTCCGGAGCACAGGGGACGTCACTGGGGCAAAGCTACCCCCAGTCCCTGGGCATTTTCCAGCAAACAGGTGGCTCCCGTCTGAGGGTTCCCATGCTGTGGAGAAAAGAGCAGAGACCTGTTCTGGGCCCAGGAACAGGCCAGCACAGGAGGGGAAGAGTATGACCTCGGGTCCAAGCCTCATCTCAGCATTTGCTCACGGGTGTGACCTTGGCAGCGCCCCTGAGCCCTCTGGTCCTCATCCCCCATTTGCTGAGAGACACTAAGAGCGCCAGCTGCTCAGAGACGAAAAGTCCCACGTGCCAGGCCCCTGGCGCAGTGCCTGGCTCTGTCTCCTGCCCAGGCCTGCGGTTGTGTGACCCACGGGAGCCACAGCAGAGGGGCTTCAGCTTCTGCCCACACCTGGGCTTGCTGGGAACTTCTGGGGGGCTGCCCTGGGGACCCACGGGGCTGGGGGGGCACGGGGGTCCCTGGTGAGGCCCTGGCATGACCTGTCCCCTCTCCTGGGCAGCTTCCCAGCATCCTGAACGGGGCGTGCAATGCAGGGGACAGCAAGGGACGTGAAGCCCCCAATTGCCTCCTGCTGCAGGCCCACAGTGGTGTGCAGGGCTGTGCTGTGGGCAGCTCTCTGCCTCGGTTTTGAAAAATCCTGAGGTCCCTTACAGGTGTGTGAGGGCCCAGCTCCGGCACAGCCCCTCTATATGAACGCTCAAGCCTGGCCACAGGCACTTGCAAAGGCTCTACCTGCAGGCCTCATGGGGAAGCTGCCGTCTCCATGTGGCCTGGCTGCACAGCCAGGGCCCGGCAGTCCGAGGGGAGCTGCAGGAAGACGTGACCTCACCCCACCCGGCACTCCTAGCCCGGCACCCACATGCCAGGCCTTTCTGAAGCACCTGCCGCGACCACGTTGTCTGGGGGCCTTGGGGACACGTCCTCCCTGACTCGGCACCCAGCGCCCTTCCACTGTGAGCCCTGCCCCTCCCTCCCCCAGCTCCCGGCCCATGAGCCAGCGGGAGCCTTTGCTCGTGGCCCCGCCCCACGTGCTCCCCAGGGAGACTGCTCTGTGCGGGCGCAGCGAGTGAGCACGATCAGTCAGCCCCTCTTCTGGCTCCTCTTAATCGACCGTCCCGGCACCTGCGCTCAGCCGTCGCCCCAGCTCAGCTCCCAAAGGTCAGACCACCTATTCCCTCATTTCCTCGTCTGTCAGGCAAGGCTTATGAGAGGTTTCCCAAGGCCAGGGAAGACGAAAGAGCTAACAACTCAGCGCCCAGCGCTGTGTCCGCACAAAGAGAGCGCCCTGCCTAGCTGGCTGTGTCATGACGACCAGAGAGCCACACTCGCCTGGGCAGGGGGCAGCGTGGACGGCAGGGTCCCGGCTTCAACGCAGTTGCACCCCACCCAACTCGGACAGTGGCAACGCGAGGGCGACTAACATGCATTTACGGCTTCCAGGAGTGGGCAGCTCATTCTCTGGAATCTTCTACCCACGCCTGCGGGACAGGGCACACGCACAGTCGGTCACCTTCACATGTATCTGCAGAGAAGCCCCAGGACACCAGGGAGCTGGGACAGGGGTATGGGAGAGACTTTCTCTGGATACAGTCTTAAGCTTTTCCTTTGAATTTTTGAGCCATGTGTGTGTTACCAATTCAAAAATCAAGCTATTTAACTGGATTTCCATTTTAATCAATTATAAATTAAAGGGAAAATAACACGAAACTCATTTTCAGTGACCATCTCAGCAGCGTCCGGAGGAAAACGTTGCCCGTGCAGCGTTCGGTGACGCAGGCAGGCGGCAGGGAAGCCGTGGAGCCTGGGGAGGGGAGGCTGGCGGCCCCCCAGCAATGACCCGCAGCAGCTCCGGGGAACTCAGCCACCGCCCCTGAGCCCCGAGGTCGCGTGTCACTCCTGCTTTGCTGCTGGTGGCTGTAACAGGTGGTGCTGCCCACATGCCCCTGCTGCAAAGCCGAAGGAACCACACGGCTGTTCACAGACTTTCCTCGGGAAGCCCCTTAGTGGACGGTCGGCCCATGCAGAGTGTTTCACAGACACAAAAGCGCTGCAAGTGAGCGACTGGAGATTCGGTCCCTTACCGTTGCTTGGCCGCTGCAGGTAAGACCCCATGAAGTGTTTCATGACATTAAGCTGCACACGTCGCTCCTTGTTACAATTCATCAGTGTTGCTTTTCCTCCAAAGATGGTTCTGGGTCTTATTTCTTTTTCTCTCTCTTTTGGCCATTTAGTCTGGGTTCACCTGCCACGCACATTTCTCCATCCTCGTTAGGACAGCCGCACTGGCTGTGGCAGCATGAGAGGGCGGCTAAGAGGGTCGGTGCCACTTAGTGGGAGACAGCGGCTGCGCGTGACACAAATCTCGCATCTCCGGAAAATCTGAAGCGGAAGCAGGCCCGGTCCCTCACTCCACTTCACTCAGCCGTGTCTGGCCACGTGGCGCTCCCAGCTTCTGCCACAAATCAGCAGAGGCCCCGGGGTGAATGGCACACTCCGTAGCTGCATTTCAGAAGGAAAACCAGGGATGCGTGCTGCAGCAGTGACACGTGCCACAAAGGACAAGATGGTGGTGGCCTCTGAGGGGAGGAAGGAGGCGATGACTGCAAGGATTCTGGTGTTCTGCTTTGGGACCTGGCTCGGGGTCACCTGGGTGTTTATGCATGAAAAGCCGCTGGGATATACGCCACCGTCTCACAATAAATGCTACACATACACACATAGACAAATGTGTGGCGTGCACGATAGCGTGTGCCTCAGCCCGCTTCCTGCTGCTGTAATAGACTGCACACTGGGTAATTTACAAAGCACAGGGCTTTACTGCCCACAGTTTGGAGGCTGGGAAGTCCAAGGTCAAGGGGCCGTGTCTGGTGAGGGCCTTCTCGAAGCATCATCCACGGTGGAAGGTGGGAGGGCAAGAGGGCACACACCAGGGAGGGCGCGTGCAACGAAACTCATCTTTTTACAGGAATCCGCACCTGCAATAGCCGACCTGCTCTCACAGCAGCAGCATTAACGGTTCCTGAGGGCAGAGCCCTCCCGACCTAATCAGCCCCTAACGGTTCCACCTTCAACGCTGGTCCTTGGGGAGGAAGTTTCCAACATGGGGACTTTGGGGAAACATTCAAACCACAGCTGTCTGTGTCTGTGTCTGCATTTACGTATCTACAGACGGCCGCCGGCTTACAGTGGTTTCACCAGCAATTTCCGACTTTACCTGGTGGGAAAGTGACGTGCGTTCGGCAGACATCGTCCTTTGTGTACTCACGCAACCGTCCTTTCACTTTCAGTCAAGTATTCAATAAATTGCATGGGATAGTCAACACTTCATTATAAAATAGGCTTTGCATTAGATGATTTTGCCCAAGTGTAGGCTAATATAAGTGTTCTAAGTACGTTTAAGGTAGGCTAGGCTAAGCTACGATGTTTGGTAGGTTATGTGTTTTATATGCATTTTTAACTTATAATATTTTCAATTTATGATGGGTTTATTAGGACTTAAGCCCATCATAAGTCCAGGAGCATCTGTATTACCTGTAGCTGTATCTATATTTATATTTATGTATCTGTATCTCTGTATCTGTAACTGTATATGTATCTATGTATGTGTCCATGTATCTGCCTGTGTCTATAGCTCTGTATTTGTAACTGTATCTGTGTCCGTCTCTATTTGTATCCATGTATCTGTGTCTATGTCTGTGTATTTGTAACTGTATCTGTTTCTGTCTCTATTTGTATCCATGTATCTGTGTCTATGTATCTACCTGTATCTATATCTCTGTATTTGTAACTGTGCCTGTCTCTATTTGTATCCATGTATCTGTGTCTATGTATCTGCCTGCATCTGTATCTCTGTATTTGTAACTGTATCTATATCTGTCTATATTTGTATCTATGTATCTGCCTGTGTCTGTATCCTGTATTTGTAACTGTATCTGTTTCTGTCTCTATGTGGGGTTGCAGCCACCCTGGCTTCTCCTCAGGGGAAACAAGGATTTCAGCTTTTCCCCAGACCTGGAGGCACTCTCCTCTCCTCAGTGGGGCCAGCGTGGAACGAGCCACTTTGAGGGCACAGACTAAGGTGCCCTTCACATCTATGGAGTCCCCTGCTCTGGGTGAGGGGTGTCCAGGCTCTGTGGCTACTGTAAAATCAGGTGCCATGGGCTGTGTCCCCTCCAAAATTCGTATGTTGAAGCCCTAACCCCTGTATCTCAAAACCAGACTATATTTGGAGATAGGCTCTTTAAAAAAGTTAAAATGCGGGCATTAGGGTGGGCTCTAATCCCCTATGACTGGTTTCCTCATTAGAAGAGATCAGGACACCGATACACAGGAAGGGACAACCACTCAAGGACACAAGGAGAAAACAGCCACAAAAGAGGCCTCAGAAGAAACCAACTCCACTGAGACCTCAATCTTGGACTTCTGGCTTCCAAGACTTTGAGAAAACAAATTTCCTTTGTTTAAGCCACTTAGTCTGTGGCACTTTGTCATGGTAGCCCTAGTATGCCACGGCACCAGGGAACACAGCAGGGAATTGCTGGGCCCATGGGCACATTTGAATTAAGTGTCACTGGAATCCCCCAGTCAACAAAAACCCATTTCCCTGCATTACAGAGGACAATCTGGGAAGGCGCAGTGGGCCATGTGTGCGTCTGGCAGCAAGACGACAGGAGAGGGTGTCACCGGAAGGGATTCGGTTCTGCCCTCTTCTCCCCAGCACCAGGCCCAGCAGGTGCCACGGCGACCCTTTGCTGTCCCCCAAATTCCTGCCCCTTCAGGACAAACTTCCCCAGGACACAGGGAAACCACATGTCTCAACAGAAACGTACAGCTTTCCACAGTGTTTGCTTTAACACTGTGCTAGCAACTGATGGGTGTTTTTAAATGCATGTAATCTTGAAGCAACACTCCCCATCCCGAATCTCCCCTTAGGGAACCATCATTCGGCGTGCATCTGTCCGGATCTTTCCTTACCCACTCACACGCTCACGTGAGTGTGCGTCGCATGGAGCTTCCAGCCTCTTACACAAATGGGGTCACGCGACACTGGTTATCTTGCAGCTCGCTTCTTATTTGGAAACGAGGCCGAGGACTGGTTAAATGGGGACATGGCTCAAGGCGGCATGGACCATGTGATCCTCTGAAGAGGGGAAAGAGGGAAAAGGCACAAGACCCACCCCCCGCCCATGCCTCTGTGACGCAGGACACATGGGGGAGGCACGGGGTTGGCGGGACCCTCCACGGCCTTCCTCTCCGCTGGTTCAGCCGGGGCCCATGATGGACAGACCTCTGGCTCATCAGAGGCGGCGAAGCTCAACCCCAAGCCTGGTGGGAATGTGGGACAACAGCGGTGTCCCCACAGCAGTCGATGGCAAACTCCTGAGGGAACCCAGAGCCTCCCAGCAGCCTTGGGCACCTGTCCGGGTGGGAGGACTTGGGGAAGCAGAGCCGCCAGGTCTGCACTCTGAGCCAGGCTTTCCACAGCCGCACCCAGAACCCGGACTGTCACCTGCACCCCATACCTGAGCTGTCGCCTGCGCCCCACACTCTAGCTGTCACCTGCACCCCACACCCTGTCACCTGTGCCCCACACTCTAGCTGTCACCTACACCCCACACCCGAGCCATCCTGTGGCTCCCAGGGGGCGACTGCTGACACTGCTCCTGCAGCCGCAGTCCTGGTGCTCTGGAGCACGGGGACAGCTGCGTGGAGACAGCCACAGGGAGCCGGGAGGGCGCAGAACCAGGCAGGGCACGTGCGGCCTCAGCAGGGACAACGTTGCCAAGTCTTCCTGAGTCCTTCAGGGAGGTGAGACTGAGCCACTACCCCATGAGGAGCTGTGGCAGGTGACACTGCACCCTGGGACGACATGTCCCCGGGGAGTCCATCCACCCTTCCCCCCTCCCCAGCCCAGCTCTGCACCCACATGGGCAGGGGACCTACCACGATGACCGACAGCGCAGGGGCGACGAAGGCCCAGATGGCGCCACTCCGCAGGGACAGCCAGCAGCTGGGGAGGGAAGCAGAACCGTTACTCCAGCCACCTCAGGCCACCTGCCCCGGCAGCCAGGGCACCTTTATCCAAAGCAGTTGCTAAGACGGTGTCTTTCCCAGGGACAGGGTCCACCTGGGGCACGGCCACAATAACATTCTTAATCCCAACAAATCTTTTTAATCCATGATGATCTCATGGCGTGTTCTTGGAAAGGATTTTCCAGGTCTACAGACTGGGTCAGCAACCCCTGGAGAGTCTAGCCAAAATCTGAAGTAGATTTTAATTTCATTATGAAAAATGAATAAGCCTTTGCCAGCTTTCTTGCAGAGCATTTCAAACATGACCTCATAAGTGCCTTCTGTGAAGGATTAGAGCGCTGACGGGTCGCCACGTGGCACAGCACCCGGCCATCTCCATTGCCCAGGACGCGTGGTCAGTTCCACCCCTGGCGGCCCCACTGGGAGAACAGGCTGTGGAGGATCCCGGGGACTGCTCTGACATCCTGGGTTGAGGGTCCAGCTTGAGGACTCAGGCGGGAAAGCAAGTCCTTTACAATCCATCCCTTTCCAGTGCCCAGGGCGCTATCAAGAGCTAAGACTCCCTGGGGCATCTCATCTTCTCGGCTGCCGGGACGCTAAGCGTTTCCCAGGGCATCTGGGTGCCGTTAGTGGGAACTGGGCAGGAGCCTGACCCCATCATCTCTAGCACAGACGTGACGTCTCTGCCTGTAGCTCACTCACTCAGTGACCGTTTACTGAGCAGCGTGCCTGACCCTCGTGACATCACCCCCCATATGTTGCGTCACCCAGCATCACCCTAGGGTGCCCCTCTGGCCGTGCTGTGGTCTCCCCCACCCTGCAGAGGAGGAGTCCGAGGCCCGGGAAGCTCAGGTGACCTCTGAGCTCTGTCGCAGGCACGCTCACTGCCTTTCTGCCCCGTTCCTCCCGACACCTCCTGGACCAGGAGACACGGGATGCCCGAGACAGGTGACAGCACCTGTAAGAGGCTCATTCATGTCTGGACACCCAGAGCAGGGAGAGGAGAGACCTCTTGCCTGTGGACGCAGTGCATAGGGGAGGACGCACAGCAGGTCTGAGTGTGCCTCTGCACAGGCGCAGCTCTCCCCAGGCTCTCCAAAGTGTGATGATTCTGCGGAGACGGGCTGTGTTTTCCAATGCTTCATGCTGGAACTTTGAGTCCACGAGGAGCTTCCGACAGACACTTGTCTTGCTCAGACGCTCCATGAGCTTCCTGAGCCCCAGTTGGCGCTGCCCGGCTCTCTGCAGTGAGTGGGGGAGGTGGATCCTCCAGTTGCGGCCTGCGGCTCAGTGCGGTGGGTACACCCAGCACCCGCTAGCACCAGACGGGATAAACTGAACAACTGCCATCGACATTGTTCAAGAAGAACATTCTTCCTCTAATTAGTGCCTCAAGTTCTAAAAGCTTCCAGGATTGAAGGAACGGCCAGAACAATGGTCTGCTTAATCATTCTTATTTCAGAATGCAAGCAGACAATGCTTTCTCTAAGTGCTTTCTCTTCACCAAATCGTTGCACTAGAACAGAAAAGCTAGATTCCTCCAGTTTCATGACTCATCTGTAATGTTATCTCATCCTGAAGCTGTGAGAACATCTTGACTCTCTTTCTCTCCCGAAGTACTCTCAGTAACATTTCTCTTTCATGTTTTCACTCGGTGGTACCTCAGCTCGGCTGAAACAGGCACCGGCTTCCTAAAGACATTTGAGCTGAAGCCTTTTTTCTTTAAGGAAAGGAAATCAGATTTCCAGAACCGGAACACAGGACCTGGTCCCACACACCATCCTATCCTCCTCTTGGTCCAACCGTGGGCCCACCGGCTGCATTTCAGTGGAGCCTGTGACCTGGGACACCAAGCCCCCACCCCAGGATTCCAGCATGGGAACCTCCAGCGCCGCTTGCCTGGTGCACGTGAGACCACATTTCTCCAAACATGCATGCACTCACTCTGCTGCAGCTCACTGGGCACGTGCCGTGGACTACACACGTGCCGACTGCCCTAAGAAAGGCTGCAGGTCACACACGTGGGCTCCACGGACGGCCAGAACTGTGCCTGGGAGGATCGCACAGATGGGAAAATCCAACCAGAAACTCCTACTGGCCCCCACCGCCCTGGTGCCCTCATCGCTAGCTCCAAGGCTGGAGATGCCCAGAGCAGAGCTGGCTGTTTCTCACCCTGTCTGGCCCACACCCTCCTATCACCAGGCCTGGGGGAGCCGTTTTTGTGCCTGGGAGGACGTGGAGAGACAGGGAGCGAGGCCACGGGGTCCTCGCAGGGACCTTTCCCCACGGCAGGCCTGCGGCGGAAGGCAGCCCTTCACTTACTTGTCACTTGTTCCGTAGCTGTCCATGGCAGATGACATTGAAATGGCACAGATCAGGAGAGGAAGCCCTGCGGAAGATCAGGGGCACCACGTGAGATCCAGTGTCCTCTCGTTCCCTGGTTCACTCACTCACGCTGCACCGATACGCGCGGAGAGCTACGCGTCGAGTGTTGGGGGCTCAGGACGGCCCCTCTCCCCAGAGAAGTCACGGTCTAAGCGAAGGGGTAACGCACGTTCGCACACCCCACCCGCCCACTCACACCCACACTGGCTCACACGCTAGACCAGGAAGCGCACGAGTCTCGCCAGAGCGGATGGCGTGGGTGAGACGCGGCGCCGCGGCGCCAGGGAAGGCAAGCTCGGCTTGGGCCGTCCAGAACCTGGTTCTCAACCAGGGCCGAGGATGCCCCGCGGGAGACAAAGTCATTCTGGGTTGTCATACGGGGTGGTGTCTGGTGGGTAGCGCCCAGGGATCCTGCTACTCACCCTGCAGTGCCAGGACAGCCCCACAACAAGTCACCCAGCCCACGCAAGTGTCAACGGTCTTGGTTGAGACACCTGCTCCAGGGTGGCAGGGGAGGTGGCAGCAGGCACAGGGCCAGTGCCGTCTTCACCCACGGACCCCTCCCCGAGGGTCCCTACAAGGACACTGCGCTTCTCGGCCCCTGAGATGGGAAGTGGGGAATGGAGATCACTAAGGACGTGTGGCCCCTGGGAAGGTCGGAGGCTGAGGTCACAGCCTGTGGGAGATGCTGTCCTGGAAGAGGAGGAGGAGGGAGGACCCTCCTGCCTGGGCGCCTCCAGGCTGCGGCTCGCCAGCGCCC
Organism: Indri indri; assembly: GCA_004363605.1. Classification (NCBI taxonomy): domain Eukaryota; kingdom Metazoa; phylum Chordata; class Mammalia; order Primates; family Indriidae; genus Indri; species Indri indri. The sequence continues at coordinate 10,418 of RJWJ010006644.1, read as the reverse complement.
TCTGGGGGCAGAATTGGCTCCACGCCTCCCCCTCTGAAAACCAGGGTTTGGTTTTGTCTTTTAATTAATCACCCTGAAAAGGTATCACCCTGGACAGGCCTGTCTCTGGAGCCCTTTGTTTTAAATGTCAAAATAGTTTAAATGCATTATGGGATGTCTGGGAGATAAAGTCACCCGTGGAGGAGAGGAGCTAGCCTCCGGGGAGGGGAGGACAGCCCGGGAGTTGGGGGGACGACCTCTCACTGTGCCCCCCGGTTTTCCGTGTGCTGGCCACTCTGCCATTCACGCTCCTGCCAGGGCTCTTGGGGCCGCGAGGCTCACTCTGGACTGGGAGCCAGTCGAGCGTCGATCTCCGGCGTGATGTCCGCCCTGTCTCCTCCCCTCACACGGCAACCGGCAGTGGCAAGAGGCGGTGACTTCTCCGTCACCCACCCCTGACCCACAGAGGACACAGAGTGTCTACAGGAAACGGTCGCGTGTCATTTAAAACCGACGGGTGGGGGAAGCTGTCGTCGCAGCAGCTCACAGCCTGCCCTGACGGACGCGGCACCCACGGCCCTGCCACTCTGCGGCCTCAGGGAAAGCCGGGCCTGGGACTGACTACGAGAATTTTTATCCCCAGATGGGTGGGGGCTGACAAAAGATATCAGGTTGCAATGGAGAAAAATAAAACAGGTTGATTTCTGTCCCTTCTGAGCTTGAGATCAGATTCACATCAGCTGCCTTGACTGTAAACTCTCAAGTACTTGTCGCTCTCCTCCGCTGGCCGCCCTGTGGGCTGTGGAGGATGGAGGTCGTATGTCCTCAGCTCCACCCCCTCGCGATTCCTGGTACAGGGCCTGGAAGCTGACAGAACCGCACCGAGAGCTGCTGACTTGACACCCCCAACACCAATCTCGCTTCAGGGCACAGCCTCCAGCTTCCAAAACGACATTGCTTAAAGGCTGGGGTGAGGCCAGGGTGAGGTCTGCAAGGAGAAGCCACTCCCAAGGGCCCTCCTGCAGTGACCCCACTGCTCTGGGCGACCTCCCGCCCAGAATTAGCCAGAGGCTGAGAGCGCTTGGGCGGCAACCAGCCCAGCCCAGTCGGGATGAGGGAGGCCGTTCCTGGCCCCTGATGAAATTAACTGGGGGGAGTTGACGGGAAGACGGATGGAGGAGAGACAGAGCCAGCCCCGTGCCTGATTTGCAGAGAGCCGGTGCCAGGGGCCGCGGGCCCGGAGTCCATCAGAAACCACACAGTTCCGGCCACTGCTGTCAGGGAGGAATATAAACTCAGGTGCCCGGAGTCTATGTAAAAGTCCCTCAATTTTTAAATATTGGCAAATAATTTTTTTCTCCAACATTGTGCAGATCAACTAAAACTTCCTTCCAGGCTGGACTGGATTGGCCTGGACTCTCTCTGACACACGCTCACGCCCCAGGCCCACCTCACAGGCGGCACAGACGACCCCACGCACTAGGTTCCTCCCACGGTAGCAGCAAACCACAAACACTTTTCATTCATTCCGCCGGTCTTTGCTGTGCTTACAGGGTGTGTGTGTGTGTGTGTGTGTGCACACCTCTAAATCGCATGACCGTATCCACAAAGCAGTAGTAGACTACAGGTGGCCGGCCACACAGCGCCCTCTGAACCTTACTAATGACGTCAGAAATCAAGGGAAGGAGGCGTGTTCCTCACTAGGGCAGTCAGGAAGGCAGGAGGGGCAGGTCACGCTGGAGCTGGGCCACTCAGGGGGGCCGGAGAGGAGAGGACATTCGTAGCAGGACCCCTGTCTCAACGGCATCCAAGGGACGGTCCAGGCTGAGCAGCGAGGCTGCGCGTAGGACATCCACGTGGCCCCGGGGCTCCCCCTGCGTGGCCAGCCGCAGTTTGGAGGTGGCTGCTGAGTCCCCCCTTCAGTGTCCCCAGGGAAGCTGTGTGGGTTGCATAATTTACCTCCACCTCATCCTCAGATAAATTACACTCTCCAACTCAGAGCACAAAATAAACATGTTTTTTTCTGCTTCTTGCATAATGAGGACTGTGAAAATTGAACCTATTTGGAGAAAACCAGAAATGAGTCGCAGGTCCCTAGTGCCTGATCGGTGGTTTATAACAGATGCAGGAATGCCAGGTGCCAGTGCTCAGCGATACCCTGGCAGGGAGCAGGGCCTCAGTTCTCGCTGGGATGCCCCCAGACAGGCAGGAGCGAATTCAACAACCAGCCCCGTCCGTGGGGAGCTGACGCCCAGATGATGCATGAGTCGCTCCACAGACCCACGCCCCCATGAGACAATGACAACTGATAAAAATGAGTTTAAAAAACAACCATTTAAAGTCTCTGCAGATTTTCCTAAGGGCATACAGAAAAATTTTAAAATTTTACTCAAGAAAATCTATGAAATCTTAGTAAGAACAGTGAGAGTTAAAACTTGGGCCCTTGAGTGAAGGCTGCTTCCCCGCCCAGCTCCAGCAAGGAAGGCTCTGCTCTGAGTTGGTGCAAGCTCTCCTCCCGCCAGGCTCCCAGTGTCTCCCGGGGGCGGAGGCAGGCCGCCTGCGTTTCTCACGCCCCCCAACTCCATGTCCCAGAAACTCTACTCCAGGGAGAAGCAGCCAGCAGGCTGGGGTCCTCCTCCTCCACCAGCTTAGCGCACAGTGTGTGGGGCCCGTCCTAGGGCCTCACAGGGTGGAGGGTCTACACTGGGAGACACAAGCTCTGAGGATTAGAAGCTGCTTCCCCCATCCAGTGCCCTGTGCAAGAAGAAGACACGTCACTTCACGAGAAGTGGGCCACTGTCCCTGCTCCCAGCTCCGGAGCAGCACCTCAGGAACTGTTCCTGGGGAAAGACGCATGTCATTGGAATAGAGAACTCCAAAGTGTCCCCCAGGGGAACTGAATTTATTTGACTCCGAGTATGGGGAAGTTTAAGCCTAAGGGAGGAATGCAGCCCGGGCAGTAAGCGATGAAGAGGAAGCTGGCGGCTCCATGAGAACTCTGAGCTCAACCGCATTCTGGTGAGTCCGCCAGAGAGCTCCAGGGAAGAGACAGGTAAGAAAGGTCTTCCTGGGGCCGGAACAAACCTCCAATATTGGCCTCGAAATGCCCTTGCAAAGGGCTTGGATTTAAGTAGATCAAACTGTGGAGCAGTATGTGCCGCAGGCTGTTGTTGGAACCGATAGAACAATCAGCTGGCGATGGTGGACCCTGACAGATGGCTCCACACAGATGGCCGCGGAGAGACAGTCGAGCCCTGTGGGAACGTCCGCGTGACTGCGCACGTGCCCACGGCTGTGCCCCCAGGGGGTGACACCGGAGACCTTGCACTGGGAGGTAAACAGACTTTGATAACTGGTCCAGCCACATCTCTAAACAAGCACACAAGCATCAACCAGCAGCCATGGGAGGAGGGCGGAGGACCCAGAGTTGCTACAATACAGTATCTAAAATGGCAAGTCTTCGACAAAAAAATTATGAGACATACAAGGAAACCAGAAAGTGTGACCCATACACACAGGATGGGAAAAAAGTAAGCGACTGAAACTGCCTGTGAGAAGGCCCAGATGTCATATTTAACAGAAAAAGTCTTCAAGGCAGTCATTATAAATATGTTCAAAGAACTAAACGAAACCCTCCTTTAAGAAGTAAAGGGAGGCAGAATGACCATGTCTCATCAAATAAAGAACATTAATAAGAAGATCAGAATTTCTAAAAAAGAAGAAATAAGAACTAAACGGAAATTATGAAGTTGAAAAGTATAATAACTGAAATGAAAAATCAACTAGAGGGGGTCAACAATACATTCAAACTGGTGGAAGAAACAATCAGTGAACTGACAAAAATTACATGATTTGAAGAATAGAGAGAAAAAGGAATGAAGAAAAATCAATAGAGCCTCAGAAAACTGTGGACCACCACCAAGCACACCAACATCATGGGAGCATCAGAAAGAGAGAAGAGAGAGAAAGAAGCATTACAAATATTTTAAGAAATAACAGCTAAAACTTCCCCAAATTTGGTGAAAGTACTAATTTACATACCTAAGAAGCTCAGCACATGCCAAATAGGATAAAGACAAAGAGATATATATACCCAGACAAGGAAAACCACCACTCAGGTAGGTACGAGGGACTCCAGTAAGATTCAGAGCTGACTTGTCATGAGACGCAGTGGAGCCAGAAGGCAGTGACATGATGTAATAGTACCAAAAAGGAAAAGAATCTTATACCTAGCAAAACTATCTTTTAAAAATGAAGGTGATGGTGAGATGGGCATCCAATGAATTTATCAATCAATCAATCAATAATAAATGAAAATGAAGGTAAAATGAAGACATTTCCAAATAAACAACAACCAAGAGGATTTGTCGTGGGCAGACCTGCCTTACAAGAAATAACTGAAAAAGTTCTTCAGGCTGAAACAAGTGACCCAGACAGTAATCTGAATACACACACACACACACACACACACACACACACACACAGCAATAAGGCCAGATGGTAACTCAAATTCACAGGAAAAAAAAGAAGGAGGCCGGGCGCGGTGGCTCACGCCTGTAATCCTAGCACTCTGGGAGGCCGAGGCGGGCGGATAGTTCTGAGCTCAGGAGTTCAAGACCAGCCTGAGCAAGAGCGAGACCCCATCTCTACCAAAAATAGAAAGAAATTAATTGGACAGCTAAAAATATATATAGAAAAAATTAGCCGGGCATGGTGGTGCATGCCTGTAGTCCCAGCTACTCGGGAGGCTGAGACAGTAGAATTGCTTGAGCCCAGGAGTTTGAGGTTGCTGTGAGCTAGGCTGACACCACGGCACTCACCCCAGGCAAGAGAGTGAGACTCTGTCTCAAAAAAAAAAAAAAAAAAAAAAAAAGAAGGAAACCAGAAATGGTACGTAAGAAGATTAACGTAACAAACTTTGTAAGTATGTATTTGCTGTACTTCCTCATCTCAGCTGCTTTAAAAGACCTAAGATTAAATAAAGTAATAATTGTAACAATGTGTTGTCGATTCATACCTTATGCAGATGTAATATGAGTCATAATAGTCACAGAAAAGAAGGAAGAGAGAATAAGGCTGTATAAAAGTAACAACTATGTCTCGTAATTTAGTATAAATGTGAAATACACTGTAATATGCTAGGATGTACATGGCAAGCATTAGAGCAACCACTAAGAAAATAACTCAAAAAACAAAGGTGAAAAAATCATTAAGGGAATTAAACTGTCACACTAGAAAACAGTCAATTCAAAAGAAAGCAGCAAAGAAGGAACAAAATAGATAGCAGAGATGAAGAAAACAAAGAGGAAATGGCAGCTATAAATCCATTGTATAAATCCTAATATTAAGCGTGAAGAGTTTAAATGATCCAGCCGAAAGGCAGACATTGCCAGACTGTATTTTAAAAAGACACAAACAACATCCAACTATATCCTATCTGTAGGAGACACACTTTAGATTCAAAGAAACGAATAAGTGGAAAGTGAAATGATGGAAAAGATATACCATGCCCCAGCAACCGTGCGAAAGCAGGAGTCGCTATACCAACGTGAGACAGATAGACTTTAAAACAAAGATGATACCACAGATGAAGGGAGATATTGTATAAATATAAAAAGGTCAATTCTTCAGAAAGACACAAGTGTGATCATGTGTGTTCCTAACAACAGGATACCAAGAAAAAAACCCAACAGAATTGAAGGGAGAAATTGATAATTCAACAAGCAGCGACTTCGATACCTCACTTAAATAATGGGCGGAACGACTAACTGGACAAGAAATCGACAGGGAAAAAGACGAGGTAATTAACACACACACACCACCCAGGCCTGACATGCACTAAGGACCACTCCATCCAGCAAGAGCAGAACACCCGCTCTTCTCCAGGGCGGATGGAATATTTTCCAGGATAGATCATTTACTAAGGTGCAAAACAAACCTTAACACATTTAAAATGACTGGAATCATATAAAATATGTTGTCTTTCCACAGTGGAATACAATTAGGCATCAATAACAAAAAAAAAATTGAGAAATTCATGAATATGGGGAAACCAAACAACACAATCATAAATAATCAATGGGTCAAATAAAAAAATCAAAACAGAAATTAGAAAATACTTTGAGATGAATGAAAACGGAGACACACAAATGAAGCATACAGGATGCAGCCACAGCAGCGTGTAGATGAAAATATATAGCCATACACGCACTTCAAAACACCAGAAAACCAAACTAAAGCTAAAATAAGCAGAAAGAAGGAAATAATGAAGACTAAAACAGAAAGTAATGAAATAGATAACAGAAATAATAGAGAAAATCAATAAAACCAAAATTTGGTTGTTTGAAAAGACCACCAAAAGTAACAAACCAAGTCAGAAATGTTGGAAATGTTTCCAAATGATCTGGAATTTTTGTCTTTGATTGGACAGTGGGTTCTGCTTCCTGTCTTGGCCTCCAGGAGACCCCAAGAAGGACAATGTGAAGATGAAGGCACCCCTGCCCTGCCCCACCCCATCTCCGACCTGCCCCGTCCTCACCTGCCCCGTCCTCACCTGCCCCGTCCCTCTCCACCTGCCCCATCCCTCTCCACCTGCCCCATCTCATCCCACCTGCCCCTCCCCTGCCCACACCCTGGCATCCCACCTACCCCATCCCATCCCGTAGTAGCAGAGGTGCTTGCTGTCCTCTGACCCGAAGACCTTGATCACCATGCTGTAGAGGTGCAGCCCTTCCACCAGCATCCAGGCGAAGGAGCTCAGAAAGAAGTAATGCAGCAGCACGGCCATCACCCGGCACAGTGTCTAGGGTCAACCGGAGACACGGGAGGTGAGAGGGCCCTGGGCGCGCACCGGGCTTGGCTGTGGCCCGGCCTCCCCACGTCCATTTCCTGGGGCCTTTGGACACAGGGCTCTGGGAGGGAGATGCTCTCCTCACCCCCTGGGCCACTGTCTGGGCTCATGCACACCTGGACCTGGGGCAGATCCCAATGTGGGCTTGCACGGGCAGTGTCACCGTCCCCTGATTGACGGCAATACAGGGTTCCAGGCCCCACTCAGCACTCCTGAACCCAAATCTGCATTTTAAGGAATCCCCACGTGACATGGAATCCCGCGTAACAGGAAGGGCATCGTGGGACACGGGCTGAGTGACTCACCGTGCCGGGCTCGAGGCGGAAGCTGGTGAGCAGCAGGACCTGAGCCACCAGCACGGCGCAGGACAGGTTGGCGTGGATGTGGTAGCGCTGGTTCCTGATGGTGCTGACGGAGCTGGGGATGGAGGTGGGTGTGAGGCTGGCCCCGCTGCCCCCCTGCAGCCCCCACCAGGTCCCTTCCTCCAGCAGCAGCCAGAGGGGCCTCTACAGACCCACCCAGATGCTGTCACTGTCACTGTCACTCCCTGCGGTGGACCCTCCGTGGCTCCCTATTGCCCTTGGGTACAATCCCAGCTCCTTCCAGAGCCCGCCCAGCCCTGGCTGCTCTGACTCGACTCTTTTCTTTCCCGCTCGCTTCGCCCCTGTTTCTCACCACTCCCCCCAGCTCACTCTGGCCTCATGGCCCTTTACCCGCCGCGGCGGACCGCCTGCCCAGGTCTCTGCGTGGCAGCTCAAACACCGCCTCTTAGAGGGACCTCCTGGCTGTACCACCCCCCTCTCTCCTGTGGCGAGGACGCTTGTGCTTCTGTTGCTGTCTGGCCCCCACCCCAGCATGTTCTCGTGTGTCCTAGGCACAGTCCTCAGGGGTGACCCCACGCCTGGGCTCGGGGGCTTGCTGAGGCCAGGAGCAGGAGGGGATGTCCGGGCCCAGCTCCTGCCCTGCAGGACTCCCTGTGTGTTTGGATGGGGGTCCTTCCAGACCCTTCCAGCTCGGCTGAAGCCTGGTGCCCCCCAGCTCCACAGCCCCCCCGTTCTCTAGGCCCCCCAGCAGCCCCTCGGCCCCCGCACCCCAGATCCCAAACTGAAGTGTAACTGAGGAGCAGCCGCCCGGCTGGGACGTGAGGGGTGCAGGGTGCGCGCAGGGCCAGGCGTCCACACCAGCGGCCAGGAGCCGGCGGGGCTGACGCTGGCGTTTACACGAAGCTGCCCGGGGGGCACCGGGCGGAGCAGAGGTCACTCACGACAGCACGGCGAAGGTGACCAGCGTGGCGGCCAGGCAGAGCACGGACACGGAGCAGCCCACGTAGCTGATGGACGACAGCGCCACCTGGTGTCCTCGCGTGAGCTGGGGAGGGGAGCAGCGGTGTGGACGTGAACGCCCCGCGGACCTGGGTCCTGCGGCCCACCTGTCAGCGGGCAGCCCCCGGGGCCCTGCCCCCGCTCCCCTGCGTGGCCCACGACCCCTCCGTCTCCTCCAGCTCCACCCCCTCGGCCGGCCGCCGCCTCCCGCCCGCCCCGCCCCCGCCGGCCCGGAGCACTGGGTGGAGAGTAGCGGGTGCGAGTCCCCGCTCGGCCACCTCCCAGCTGACCACAGGCACACGCGGCTCGCTCGGCGGTGGAAGGAGAACGCCAGCCCCTCCCCCTCAGGGCGGCCACGAGGCCCCTGAGTGCCCCTGAGCGCCCGCGTGCGAGTGCGCAGAGCAGGGGTGGGACGCGGGGGTGCCGGCGAGAGCGGCTGCTGCCCGTCCCAGGTCGGCTCCCGCTCCCGGTCCCCGTGCGCGTCACTGTGCTGCGTGCGCACGACGGCTCCCAGGAGCCTCTCCCGGGGACCGGGGTGGTGAGTCCCTGCGCCCGGCCGCTGTGTCTTAACATCTTGCGGAAACGGGGCACGAACACAAAGCCACAGAGGAGGGAACAGGAGCCACAGGTCACCCGACAGCACGGCCCACGGCAGCCCTCCCTGGGCTCAGCCGTTGGGTCTCAAGGCGGGACACATCTGACCCCGGGCTCCGAGAGCAGGGAAGACCAGGTCCCCAGCCTGCTGGCGCAAAGGTGGGCGCCATGCACCGTCAGCGGCGGTGTCTCATCAGAGGCCCAGCCGGAAGCCTACACCACGCTGTGCACGCCCTGCACCAGGGACCACAGAGCCCAGGCCCAGGGCCCCGTGACGTGGCGGGGGTGTCCACCAGCCTTCTCTCCCAGTCACCGGGACTCAGGAACCAAAGGAGGCAGCCCTGAGGTGTGTATAGCGCTGTTGGCAATGACAAAGGAAATGCCACAGGCCCAGGGGCTGCGGCTCCGGGGCAGATGCTGGGCAGTGGACACAGACCACAGAGCGGCTGTGCGGGCTCCTGCCTTCACCTCATGCTCACAGCTGAGGGGACTCACTCCCAGGGGTCCTTGGTCTGTTTGCCAAAACAAGTCCCTGCCATAGGGGTGCAGCCAGCATGTCCTGCAGCCACACTCTCAGCAGTGGGCCAGGACATGGACCCTAGATGTCCACACCTGCAGGACAGGCCCGGAGGTGTCCCGATCAGTCAGATACCCGGGGCGGGTGAGTAGAGCCACCCTCCCCACACTCCGGCTTGACACTCTAGTTCCTGCAAGGCACGGTCAGTAGGTCTCCCAGGAAATGGTGTTTCTGGTCTCAGACCAGTTTAGGAAAAGCCACCTTCTCTGTATCCCTTAAAGGACTTTTGGTGAGTAGCAGCAATCCAAGAGGTCTGAGAAGTCTGCGGGCAAAACCAAAATCAATTTGACTATGTTTAACTTGGCGTTTCTTAGACACCTTGGAGGAGGAAGGGAGAAGACCCAATGACTGCACCAGAGACACGGTTTTGCAAGTGCTGTCATAGAGGAGCTGGTATTTTTCAGAAACTGAGAATAAAACCACACGCGGGCGACGCTGATGTTACACTGGACGTGCCCCCTGTCTCCGCTGTCCTGTAAGACGCTGAAAAGTCCCTTCCCCACTACACTGATCTCTGCCTAGACGGACGGAGCTGTCACTCACAGGAGCCCACGGGTGCTAGCAGAGTGGACCATCCGTCACCCGGGGCTCTGAGAGCAGCAGTGAGCACTGCCAAGCACAGCGGTGCCCACAGGCATTTGCCGAAGGCCTCAGGGGGTAAAGAGAGCTCAAGTCTGCCCACCTCGCTCTGCTTCCGATTCACCACAGAGATTCTACTAATCCGCCCCACTGAGTGCCAGCTCATACACAGAGGTAATAAGACATTTCCTCCCTGTGCACAGACTGCAGTGAGGCCCCAGTGGGCTGATGTGAGGGAGTTCACTGCGCTCAGAATGCCTCTACCTGCTCTCTGCACACCCCACCTGGAGCTCTGACAAACAGGAGTCCAGCCCTAGCCTTAGACCCACACTACCTCTCATACCTGTACCCTCCAGATAGTATCAGTCAGGCCCTTCATCAACCAACTGCACCGACGACAAAACCCCACCGTCAACCAACCTTACCATCAACCAACCCCACCATCAACCAACCTTACCATCAACCAACCCCACCATCAACCAACCCCACCATCAACCAACCCCACCATCAACCAACC
>RJWJ010006643.1:0-61099 GCA_004363605.1 Indri indri | reverse complement strand
TTCATTACTTTATAAGAATCCATAGGTTCGAATGAGTTGACATGGTCTGGTTAATTTTATGTTACGATTTTAGCGTTACTTAAAAATTGGATAAAATTCATACTGATTGTATTTTGTTAAATACAAAAATACCCATCTTCCAATTATTCATATGACACTTAAATCATGGTATCTATTTAACTTATGCTATTTACTGGAAATGATGAAATGAGATTGTGATTGAAATTTTATTTACGTTCTGGGGAGGTACATAGTTAAAACACTAGTAAATATAGCCTCAATTATTAAATTTAATGATAATTTTATTTTGATCCTTAGCACAGACTGATCTTTTTATCTATGATAGTTAGAAGGCACTCTGACTTACACACTGTTTCAATGCTCTGCTTGTGCTACCACCTCGGAAATAAGCTTCCCACATCTGAACTGGCAACTGGAATAACCAGAAGCCACATGAAGATCTGGCACAGGGACCAGTGAGGGCTGTCTTATTAATAGTAATATTTAATATTTTATAACATTTAGTTACAATACCATCATGATCTTTCAATGACCAAAAACCTCATTGTTGTGTTTAAATGTGAATAATCAAAATATAACATAAAATTAAATAGTAAGGCTAGGTATTATAGAAACAGAAACAATAGAATTGCTTTTTGCTTGCGTGATTTAAAGAATTAGTATTTCTCAGTATATGTGTATATATGTGTGTATAGTTTCATTCTCTAATAAACTCCAAATAAAATTTTCAGTAATTCCAGATTCTCCTCGATTTTAATTTCTGGTGATTTGAAGTTATTTATACATAACTAAAGGGAAGATTTACTTTGTAAACTAATAACGATTCTCAAAATCAACATTTATTTGCAGATTCAGAGCAGAAAACTGCTTTCACCTGACCAGAGCATTTTTATTTTAGTTAAACCTCCTCTAGAAGTGCAAAGGAAACTTGCAGAAAGACAGTTGTTTTTGTACAAGGCTTGACATGTTGCTAATGACAGGAATGGGCCCAGCATGTAAAATAGAGCCCTCTGCCAAGAACAGCATCTGTCACCAAGGCGCCATTAATACATACTAGTTGAGCAAGTGAATGACTAAATGATGGTAACTACTTCTTCCTTTAGCAGAGAGAGTAGCGAGCTCTTCAGTGTCTAACCAGATGAAACTTTAAGGGCACGGCAGTCCTTCGTGAAAGCAGGTGGCGGGGGTTTCTCTTGACTGTGGGTAAATTCCTTCAACCCTCTCAACCCCAGCTTCCTCATAGGCAATGTGGAGAGCCAGTCTACACAGAGCCAATTTACTCTATGCCAGGCTTTCCCTTACACCATTTTTTTTCCCTATATGGAGGAAAAAAGTGCTGATAGCCAGCTATATATTAGGCTTCAATTAGCAATTACCACTCTAACAGAAAGAATCAGAAACACTTGATGCAATGCCCCGAGGTATTGTTGGTGAGGATTTTTCTTTTAAAGTATTACCGCAAATACAACTTCTGGACTTAGAGATGTAGAGGTTTTGGTATTTAAGCTTTGACTACCATGCATTTGATTATCAAATTTACCTACTACAGTTAAACACAAATCCCAAAGTCTTATTTGGGATATTATTTTTAAGAAGTATAAAGTGATAAATTGTTAAATAATATTTCCATTATAGTTTCTGTCTTCGACTTTATGAAACCCTGTATGCTCTAGTAGTAACAGGACTAAACCAAGGAGAGAGAGTGACGTCTTCATTACCACCATTTCCCCTGTGCGCTCTTCCAGGGAAGGGAGGCAAAAGGCTGCTTCACGCCTGACTGCATATTGCAGAAAGCAATTTCCATAAATCCACAGCTCCATACAATGGGAAAAGTTCAGTTACTTTCTGAGATAAATTAATATTTTTGAATCACACTTTTTTCTATTTTCTTTTATTCTTTTAATTATCATACTGTAAAATCAACCTTTTTCTGGCGTACAATTCTGTAAATTCTAAGACATGTATATAACCTACCACCACAATAAGATACATTTCTATCACCCTCAAAAAACTCCCTCACTCTGCCTCTTTATTATCAAATCCATCCCTACCCGCAAGCACTAGCAACCACAGATCTGTTTTCCATCACTAGTTTTATCTTTTGAAAATGTCATGTAATGGAATCCACACAGTATGTACTTTCTGAGTGGCTTCTTTCATGCACCGTAATGCCATGAGATTCCCCCAAGTTGTTGCACGTGTCAACAGATTCAAGAAAATGTCTACTGGGCACATCCCAGCCTCAAAGAAATCATAAAAAATTTAGTATCTTATTGTCTTTATCTCAACTAGATTTCCAGACAGAATTTCCCTTACTTTATTAAGGATATTTGTTTTGGATATTTGCTTCTATTCTTCAATTCTTAAAATTACCAATTTTGGCTAAAAAAAAAAATTTGCTCTTGGATTTCAGAGATTGAATTCTGGCTTAAAGTACACACTAAATTTTCTAACAGAATATTGATTAACATTGTGACCCCTTCATTCTCATGACTTGTAAGAGCAAAAGACATTTTCTCTACTGCATGTGACCAACTCTGGAAGTATTAAAAATGAGAACCTGATGCATTGCAAGAAAATTTATGTGAAAGGTACAGAATGCACTGAACTTTCAGCTAACGGAGAACTCAAATAAGAATCTCATGGGATCACTCTGCTCTGTTCCCTCTTTAATGTCATAAAGCTAAATGTTAATCTTTTTTTGTTGTTGTCGTTCCGAATTTTTTTTTCCATTTTTTAAAGAAAGGTTTTATTTTATTTTATTTTATTTTTTATTTTTTTTTATTGTTTGTTGTTTATAGGGGTACAGATGTTTAGGCTATGTATGTTGCCCTTGCCCCCACTTCCATCAAATTGGTGGTAACTGAACAACACATAAGTGTACATATAAGAATAACATCTATTGGATGTCGGGTAGGGAGGGAGGGGGAAGGGGAAGGGGCGTGGGGGAGGAGGGGACGGATATATGCATACACAAAGGGTGCAATGCGCACCCTCCGAGAGATGGACACGCTTGGGACTAAAGGTTAATCTTAACTAAGTATTGATTACGAATGTCTATTTTGACAATTTGGTACTTGGAAACTATCTTACACCATGATTTTTGCAAATATTACTTGAGCTGCAAGTTAAAAATTTAATGTTAAAAATTATATATGAATATAGAATATGTACATGTCTATGTAGGTATATATGTAGATAGATAGATAGAGATTTATTTCTCAGGAAAATACCCTTCAAACTAGTTTTGATGCTAGGACAAGATTTTAACCAATAATTTTATTATCTTTAGATTGTCATTTATTTAGCAAATATGATAGACAAAAAATTTAACCAAGTTTTTTCTTTCCTAAAGACTGGGATGTTATATATATCATATATATTGTATGTTAAATTGATTCTAATAAGTTTGTTTAAAGCAATTTATTGAGGTAAACATATTGGTTAGCTTGTGTTCATTCTTATCTATTTACCTCCTCTTTGTAAGCAGGTATTTAACTACAAATTAAGCCTTACTTTTCAAAGCATCACTATCACTTGGAAGCCTGTTAGAAATGCAGACTCCCCACTCCCACCTGCATTGACCTAGAATCTGTATTTAACAAGATCCCAAGGATTTCGCACATATGCACATTAACGTTTGAGAAGCACTGCCCTAGAACACCTTAAGGATAAAACTGGAACATTTAAATTCCAAATGTGCTATTTACATTAGCATGACTACTGTGGAAAAATCCACTAAGCTTGAATTTTGAGGTAGTTAAAAGTAGATAGTGATAATGTCAGACTTTTTGAGAAATGCAAGTGCTAGCAATCCCTTAGCAAATATAAAGATGCTACATGCGGTCTAATGGAATATTAGACCTTCCCTCTTCTCAGGAGGCAGAGGCATTATGTTCCAGCCTCAGCCTCTGAGCTGCCATTACTGGTATCTATTCTTAGCCTTCATGTCTACAGGTTGGTTGTTGGGATTATTCGAACAGAAGTGTGTTTTTAAACAGGAACTGCAACAGGAATAGATGAACTCCTTAAGAAACCAATTTTTGGTTTCTAAACAAAGATAATCTATTTCTTATCTATTTGTAAAAGACAAGAATAAAGGAAGAAGTTTTTAAAACATTAGGTAAAGAGTAGATTTATTTTAAAATCCTGTAATTCCCCTCAAGATACCATTATTGACCTAGTTGCTAAGCATTGTTTGTAGCTGCAAATCAGAGTAGTATCTAAAGAAAGACCAAATGACACTTATTTTAAAATTGTTCAGCTTATAGAATTTGTACTTTTCCTGTCAAGGAGATTTTTTTCTGAGTGCTCTGGTTTAACAGCACACTTGGATTCATGCAGGATGAGAATATTCTATATACGTCCTGTACAAAGTCCTCTGTATCAATTGCCCCCAGATTTTGATGTAGCCTACTTTTAAAATCATACTATGTCCCAGTCATTCTTTGTTGCCTTCCCTTCCAATCCAGTTGAGGAATCCCTCTGGGAAAAGTAAAATCTGACAACTTGCACTCTACAGCCACCTCCTGACACCTCCTATCAATTATTTCCCTTTGAGATAGGAATCCGGCAGGCCATGCTCAAGGAATAGTCATAAGACCAGAACCAAGTCTTTGATAAAACAGGAGGCAGTAGAGAAGACAGCCAAAACCAGCTAGAACCAAGATGGCCACAAAAAATGACCTCAGGTTAACCCCACTGCTCATTACACACTAGTCATAATGTATTAGCATACCAAAAGAAACTCCACCAGCACCATGACAGTTTACAAATGCCATGGCAACTACCAGAAGCAACAGTATATGGCTTAAAATGAGGAGGGACCCATGGTTCCAGGAACTCTCCACCCCTTTCCTAGAAATTTTATGAATAATCCTCCCTCCACTTAACATAAAATTAAATAGAAGGTATAAAATTAGATCCCCCCCAAAACTCACAAAGTACTGCTCTCTGAGATAGCCGCTGTTCTGCCTGTGGAGCAAGCCTTCTTTCTGTTTCTGTATTACTTTAATAAATTTGCTTTTGCTTTGCTCTGTCAGCTCACTCTTGAGTTCTTCCCTGCACGAAGCTAAAAACCCACTTGGCCTTCAGGCCAGACCCCAGTTTTGTGGTCCCTTTTCCTATGTCACCCCTCTCTGGTCCTTTCAGTCATGCCTTTTCTACTGACACTTTCCTATCAACATTTTGAGTTATCTAAATGCCACGTATCTCAAAATGAATAAATCACCTTTCCTGACTATTTTAACCTTTTTAGCTTTCACTGAAGGTCTCTCTACCTGTCCACGAATGAATGTCTCCATTTGTTATCTCCATTTATCTTTCAGTATATTCCAATTTAACATTCATTTCCACAACTGACATTTATTTAATATAAGTCCCTTGAATGCATTTTAGTTCTAATATACTGGATCTCTCTTCAATGTGTAACAATATCACTAATGGAAATATAATAGCATGTGCCTCGTATATAAATCTCTAAAGTTATCTCCATTCTCCAGACAATTTCATCATGTCTGTCTATACATCAACAACAAAACTGAGAAGTGACCAATTCAGCTTCAGCCTAGTGCTTTGCATTCAGCAAAGGCCACGTTATATTTAACTAATGAAACTAATGCTTGTAAAATCAACAATGAAGAAATACAACAAATATACCCAGAAGTACCTGTAGTCAAAGGTATTTTCTAAAGAAGAATAAATGTTTACATTTTATCAGAGAAAATAAAGCATTTAATCATATGAGACTTCATTCAGAACTGTTACTTTACTGACATATTTTCTAGTCCATGTGCCAGTAGAAACAGATCTATGTGTAGCACCATTATTTACATAATATTGCATCAATTATTCATATATTAGTCATTTATAATAGACCCTATAGGGAGTGCACTTCTCATCCTTGGTATAAATTGCAATTTTCAAGAAATAAATAAATTACTATCTTCACCAGCGAATTGACTCACTAAATGGTTTAGAAAGGTTTCATACTGAGCTCAAAAAAGATTTGTTCATTTCCAACACTGAGACACATGTTCAGATAGACTTATATGGAGTTTTTAAGGTAGAACTTTCTGTGTGATGAATCTTCTGGAATTGGCTTGAAAAGGATGAGTTCTAAGTTATCTGATAAGGACATGGAATTGATGTGGACAATGCACATTTCCTCACCAGCAGGGCCCATGAGCTTCAGGATTTGTGTAATAGTCTCAGATGACAGAACCTCAGATAAGTGAAAGAACCAGTAAGACTGCTGTGACTCTTGGGGTTATTCAAAAAACATTTTTTTTATTTCCAGGCTTATCACTAAGATATATTTATATAAAGCTGACATTTTTGGGAATTTCCAGTATGTATTTGGCTCATTCTATTTTTCCATTTGTCCGCAGACGTACAAATTTTTATAATGATTATAACAAAATAATTTAAACCATCTGTTAGGTGAAGTGTTCCTGTTTTCCTGTGAGAGTTGGATAAAATTTAATCAAAAGCCAAATCCATGTCTGGAGGAAGTTAAACATCCTCCTCAAAAGTCATGAACTCTCCCAGCATGATGAGATGTGATGGTTAATTTCATGTGTCAATTTGACTGGGCCATGGAGTGCCCAGATATTTGGTTAAACATTACTTCTAGGCGTGTTGGTGAGGACATGTTTGGATGAGACTAACATTTGAATCAGTAGATTGAGTAAAGCAGTTTCCCCTCCCCATTGTACGTAGGCCTCATACAATCCCTTAAAGGACTGAATAGAACAAGAAAAGATTGAGTAAGGAAGAAGTTTTTCTCTCTGTCTTTGAGCTGGTGCATCAGTCTTCTCCTACCTTTGAACTCAAACTGGGACTGGAATTCACACCATCGGCTCTCCCAGTTGTCAGGCCTTCAGATTTGGCTGGAACTACATTATCAAACCCTGGGTCTCTAGTTTGCCAACGGCAAATCTTGGACTTCTCAGTCTCCATAATCACGTGAACTAATTTCTTATAATCAATCTACCTGTCTGTGTATTCATTTATCTATCTTCACACTCTGTTGGTTCTGTTTCTTTTCTTTTTTTTCTTTTTGGAGGTGGATCACTAAGACACATTAGTACTGAGGTTAGTGTAGATTTGGTACTAAGGACCTGTTCTAGAGGAACAAAATTTTAAGAATATACTTTTTGAACTTGTTCTGAGTTTTCTGGAATTGGCTCTCTAATCTTATTAAAATTAAAAAAGCTAAGGGTTCTATTTTTAGTATAAAGAGAGCACTGATAGTACATGGCATGATCTGGCAATACAGATATACAAATGTCACCCTTGGATAATCCGAATCAACTGCTTATAGGGAACAAGGATATGGGTGACTGTGTATATGGTACTTTCAAACATTTTTGGAAAAACTGTTGAATATGACAAGATTGGTTGTTCCTAATATGTTGCTGGACAAAATAGAGAAAGAGAAGGATGAAATTAATGATTAAAATTCTCAGGTCAAAATGCTACGTAAATGATTGGAAATCTTCTATTTGTGCCCTGAAGGAGACTCTTATGTCCTGTAGCTGCTGGTCTGAGATCACTGAAAATGAAACCCAGAATCTCATCCTATGACTAGCTGAATTGCAATGCAAGTTGAACTCTCAGCCTTGTAGAGTATTCACTGTTAAAGTGCAGGTATTGATTGGAAAGCAATGCGATCTGAATGTTGAAATGAAGACACAATGTGTGGGAAGACCCTGATGAAGCTGGAGACATTAAGCTGCTAAAATTCTGAAA
Organism: Indri indri; assembly: GCA_004363605.1. Taxonomy (NCBI): domain Eukaryota; kingdom Metazoa; phylum Chordata; class Mammalia; order Primates; family Indriidae; genus Indri; species Indri indri. The sequence goes on along the minus strand of RJWJ010006643.1, from coordinate 53,326 downwards.
AGTCTTCATTTCCAACGGGAGAGGTCTCTCACTACCCCCAGTGGGAGCAGCCCCTCTACCCCCATCTGAGGGTATTAGCCCCTCACTTGATAAAATTCTAATGGCCTCCCCTGATGATGCTGACATAAGAACAATGTAGAATCTTCTCAGGACCTACTCCCACCACCCCTCTTTGCTTCTAGACCTATGACTAGAATCAAGTCTCAGCAGGCCACTGAAAGTGAAGTACAAAGTGTGACCCATGAGGGGATTTTCTATACTCCAAAAGAATCCTTTGAGTTTTTTAAGTTACACAGACAGAAATCTGGGGAACATGTGTGAAAATGAATTGTAATGGTGTGAAATAATGGTGAAAAGAATGTAAGTTTGGATCAGGCTGAAATTACTGAGGTGTGTTCACTAAGCAGAGATTCTGCATTTAATGTTGCGTCTCCGGAGTCAGAAAGGGCTCTTACCAGTTTGTTTGGTTGGTTGGCTGAAGCCTGGACCAAAAGGTGGCCCACAATGAGCAAGTTAGAAATGCCAGTCCTGTCTTGGTTTAATGTGCAGATGTTCCTTGACTTACGACAGGGTTACGTTCCAATAAACACACCATAAGTTGAAAATATTATAATCAAAAATGCATTTAATACACTTAACCACCTAACAAACACCATAGCTTAGCCTAGCCTCCTCTAAACATGCTCAGAATATTTGCCTTAGTCTAAAGTTGAGCAAAATCATCTAACACAAAACTTATTTTAAAATAAGGCATTGAATATATTTCATGTAATTTATTGACTACCACACTGAAGGTGAAGAACAGAGTGGTTGTTGAGTACTCACCATGAACATACACAGCTGAAAGTACACTGGCCCTTGAGTCGGGGGGAGGCCAAGTACCCTTGAGGAAGGAGGCCAGTACATGGAAAAATTTATACTATTAAATTTTCTCACAGCTTCCCCAAAGTAAGGTACCTTTTAGTAGAGCAACTATACATTTGAGAAAAGGAAATAATCAGACCTTTTAGAAACTACTGGACACCGGCTCTGAACTGACACTAATTCCAGGAGACCGAAAACACCATTGTGGTCCTCCAGCCAGAGTAAGGGCCTGTGGAGGTCAGATGGCCAGTGGAATTTTAGCTCAGATCTGTCTCACAATGGCACCAGCGAGTTCCCAAATCCACCCTGTGGTTATTTTTCCAGTTCCAGAATGATAATTGGAATAGATATACTCAGAAACTGGAAAAATCCCCACATTGGTTTTCTAATTTGTGGAGCATTATTATGGCAAGTTAGGCTATGTGGAAGCCACTAGAACTGCCTCTACATAGAGAATAGTAAACCAACGTCACTAGTGCAACCCCAGAGGGAGTGCAAAGATAAGTGCCACCTGCAAGGAATTGAAAGACACAAGGGTGGTGATTCCCACCACATCCCCATTGAACTCACCTATTCAGGCTGTGCAGAAAACAGATGGATTTTGGAGAATGACAGCAGATTATTGTAAGCTTAACTAGACGGTGACTCCAATTTCGGCTGCTGTATCAGATGTGGTTTCACTGAGCAAATTAACACATCCTGTGGTACCTGATATGTACCTATTGATATGGCAACTACTTCTTTTACTCTATAGCTGTCCAAAAAGGCCTACCAGAAGCAGTTTTTTCAACTGGCAAGGCCAGGAATCCACCTTTACTGTCCTACCTCACAGACATTTCTACTCTCCAAGCCTATGTCATGATGTAATACACAGGGACCTTGGTTCCCTTTCACTTCCACAAGATATCACTAGTCCATTACATCGATGACATGATGATGGGACCTAGGGAACAAGAAGCAGCAGCTGCTGTAGGCTCATTGATAAGATATTTACACGTCATAGGGTGGGAAATAAATCCAACCAAAATTCAGGGGCCATCTACCTCAGTAAAATTTATGAGGTTTCGATGGTGTTGGACATGTCAAGATATTTCTTTTGGGATGATGTTGCTTCTGGTCTCTCCTACAACCAAGAAAAGGACTCAACACCCTGTGGACCTCTTTGGATTTTGGAGGTATCATATCTCTCTTTGGGGTATGTTAGTCTGACCCATTTACCGAGAGACTTGGAAAGCTGCTATTTTTGAGCAGGGCCAGAACAAGAGAAGGCTCTTCTGCAGGCTGCTATGCAAGCTTCTCTGCTGCTTGAGCTTTACGATCCAGAAAATCCAATGGTGCTAGAAATGTCAGTGGCAGATAGTGATGCTGTTTGGAGCCATGGCAAGCCCTATAGGTGAATCATAGCATAGGCCCTTAGGATTTTGGAGTAAAGTCCTGCCATCTTCTGTGGATAGCTACCCTCCTTTTGAGAAATGACTCTTGACTTGCTGCTGGACCTTAATAGAGACAGAACTCTTAACCATGGGCTACCAAGTTACCGTGCTACCTGAGCTGCATGCCATGAACTAGGTGTTATCTGATTCACCAAGCCATGAAGTTGGTCATGCACAGTATTACTCCATCCTCAAATTAAAGTGGTATAAATTAAAGTGGTATAAAGTGGTATAAACCCGAGCAGGCCCCAAAGGCACAAGTTACATGAAGAAGTAGGTCAAATGTCCATGGTCCTCTCTCCCATGACACTGCCTTCTCTCTCCCAGCCTGTGCCTGTGGCCTCATGGGAGAGTTTCCTACAATCGGTTGACAAAAGAAGAGAAGACTCAGGCTTTGTTAACAAATGGGTATGCAGGTTAGGCAGGTGCCACCCAAAAGTGGACAGCTGCAGCTCTACAGTCCCCTGAAAGATAGTGGTGAAGGGAAATCCTCCCAGTGGGCAGAATTTCAGTAGTTGCACCTGGTTGTTCACTTTGCTTGGCAGGAGAAGTGGCCAGTCTTGTCAATATGAAGATTCATGGGCTGTGGCCAAGGACTTGGAAAAAGCATGATTAGAAGATTGGTGACAAAGAAATCTGGGGAAAAGCTCTGTGGGTAGACCTCTCCGACTGAACAAAAAACCTCACGAAGATATTTGTGTCCCATGTGAATACTCACCAAAGGATGACCTCAGCAGAGGAGGATTTTAATAATCAAGTGGACAGGATGACCAGTTCTGTGGGTCCTAGTCAGCCTCTTCCCCCAGCCACTTCTGCCATCACCCAGTGGGATCAGGAACAAAGTATGCAGGGTGGCAGGGATCAAGGTTATGCATGGGGTCAGCAAAATGGGCTTCCCCTCACCAAGGCCATTTGGCTACAACCCCTGCTGAATGCCCAATCTGCCTGCAGCATAAACCAGTCAGCTACCTGGTGACAGATGGATTACACTGGACTATTTTCATCATGGAAGAATGGCATTTTGTTCTTACTGGAAAAGGCACTTATTCTAAGTATGGATTTGCTTTCCCTGAATGCAATGTTTCTGCCAAAACTATCATCCATGGACCTCCAGAATGCCTTATCTGCAGTCACAGTTTTCCATACAGCAGAATTTATCAAGAAACTCAGCAAAAGAAGTCAGCAAATTCCTCTCTAATAAGCATTCTAGTGCCAGTTATTGAAATTATAAACGTCTCACCTCTGTCTCAATCGTAACAGCTGCCATTGACCGAGATCCCACATGCCAGTCATTGTATGATTTGCTTCACTGACATTTCCTCATGTTCTTACAGAAACACCACATACTCATGATTTTGCTAACTATAGTAGACACTGTGTGTTCCTAACCAATATCCGTTTTCCTCTTGGTTTTGATTTAAAGGTACTGCTCTACTCAGAGCCCCTCTGCTAGGCCAGTGAACACATTCCCCAAATACTATTAATGTTGGTAACTAATGGCTCACAATTGTCCTACTCTCCAGAGCACCTCTCCAGGTTGAAGGGAGCTGACTTACCTGGGACAGCCTATTGCCAGTGACTGACTGACATGTAGTATAAATGACCACTCCCCTTGCCTCAAGGTTGGGCCAACTCTGAGATGCAACCCATGCTCCAAAGCTCCCAGTGTCAGGCTGAGCCAGACTCGTGTTGAACTCATCCTTGCTTGGGTCTGCCCCTTGAATTACCCCTTCTCATGAGGTTGTTCTCTCAATAAAACACTTGCTTAATAATCCCTATGACAGGCTCTGCTTCTAGAGAACCCAACCTGATTGATTGGCTGTACTGCAGAAAAGAATAATGAAGACAATGCAATTGACAAAAGAAAACCAGTTAATATATCACTGAAGTCTAGGTGAGTAGTGACATGGTAGCAGTGGACATGGAAAAAACTCCAGTAAACCAGTTCATTTATGTTTCATAATCACATTTTGTTTTCTTTGCAGAAATTATCAGTCTCTGCAGTTATATTATTTTGTGTCTCTTGAAGTAATTTTAAATATCTACCTTTAAAAAAATTATCTTCCTCATTGGGAATGCAAGAACCAGGGCCTGTCTTGTGTACTGTCTTATTTCCCCAGTCTTTAAAACAATGCTGGCAGACAATTCATGCTAAATACATATTTGCAAATAAATGGATGAAAAATGAATGAGAGAAGAGCGATTGAGGTTATCTTGAGGACTGTGTGGGATTGAGGGAGCTGATTAGGTATGTTGAGAGAGATCTAGGAATATCGAAATATCTCTGGAGAATGATCTGGTTGGCACAATATTTTAATACTGAGAATTCAGGCAAGATGTCATATGGACTAAGATAGTATTTGGGTGACTACACCCTTCACTTTAAAAGCTGAATGCAGTACTTGATGTAAAACCTTGAAACTTAGCATATTATTCCTCGGCATTTGGGGTGATGCTTAAGAATGGTAAAGAATAAAATACTCTTTTGTGTTATCTGTACTGTATATATATCAAAATTTTAACCTATTCCAGTTTTCATCTTGTCATCGACAAACTTTTTAAAATAGAGTAAACTTTTTCAGAAGGTGAAGTAACTGCTGCTTTTTTCAGTGGGTAATTATTTAAGAGTCTAATCTTTGCTGTGAATATTTAGCAATCATCTGGCTTGGAAATGTGTGTGTGTGTGTGTGTGTGTGTAATAAGCTGGATTGCTATTGCTTGTTAATTGTGCTTTAAAATTGCAGTTCATCACTCCTCTGTGCACCTGCAGAGATCTGGTACACATAACAGAGAAGAAGTCATTCCTATGGCTTGATTGACAGAGCAGTGGTTGTGTACAGCCCTATTATTAATTGTCTGGTGACTTTCTTTCTATATTGTCTAAAATTCTCCAACCAGATGTGCAAGGGAAAATGTCCATCTTTTAAATATATAACCGATGCACACATATGTTGGTTAAATCAACATCTTTTAGGCACCAAATTGGTTGATCATTTATTGTGGGTTCTAGGCAGTTGCCAAGCACTACTAATGTCCATAAATCAAGGACAATGGAATGCATCTTTTATTGACTTAACCATTATTTTCCCATTTCTACTGCCCCTTCCCTTGGAGTGATGGCTTTGGGATCATACGTGTACAATCGAATCTTATCCACAGCATATGCTGAGGAGCAAGTCCTGACGGTAAATAGCCGTGTGTTTAGTTGGACGCTTTGCATAGCTCCAAGTAAATGAGAACGTTATGGAAAGTAAATAAGATATTTCAATGCTTTCATATACATTCTAGAAAAGTATAGTAGAAGAAGACTTTGTATAAAGATTATGTCTAAAGGCTAAAAACATCCTAATCTTAGTAACTGAGTAGCTAACAAATAAACTAGGGAAAGTTACACAAAATTCAATTAAAGAAGTCAAAATAAGCTATTAAAGAATTAACATCATGATAGGTTCTTACTTAGCAATGTTACATTCCCCAACTGCATGTGTAATATTGATTTAAATGGCATAATTTTTCATTCTTTTGTCTTTTCCTCTCTCTAAATGTTTTGGGAGAAGAAATAGAAGCTGTGAAAAATCAATTCTGTATTCATTTAGTAACTTTGAGTAATAAGCTCGTCATACTCTAGAGTGGCAATAAACAAAATGTTTTCATGGATTGTATCTACTAATATCATCTATATGCCATTCTTGCTTTAACTGATGGATCATTTTAAAAACACTATGATTTGTTTGTAGAAATAATGTATGCATAAGGCAGAAAAGGAAGGTTGAGAGAGCCTGAGTGCAGCCATTTTGACTGACACCAGACCCCGACGTCCCTGAACGAGGAAGTCGCCGGCCCAAGACTCACCAAGGATGGATGAATTACTAAGCCAGATGCCTTACAAGCTATTTGTGCTTACCTTCCTGTGACAGAAGTTTATGATCAACCTTTATGGTCTGACCACAAGACAATGCTGGTTACACGTGACTGTTTCCTAATGGGGTTTCTGAACATACAAAAATGTTACCATTACCCCATAAGGGGTCCCCCTCCAGCTCCGGAAAGGACCCCTAATCTGTCTCTGTCTGTGGAGTAGGATCTACTGTCTTCTCTCTCAATAAACTTTCTGTCACTAGTTGGCTTGCTCTTGAATTCTTTCCTGTGCAAAGCCAAGAACTCACTTGGCAAATTCAGGGGGCTTTTCTTTCTTCATTGGGATACCCCTTTCATCAGAAAATATACTTTAAAAACCCCAGAAGCATTTAATTCCTCAGAAAACCTCATCAAGATGTCATATAGTGAATAAAGAAGATGTACAAAATGAATAATTTTCATCAAGTGATCTTCTTTCTTGGTATTTTTACTATAATATTCTTTATAGTATATGCTGACTGAATAAAAAGATCAGCTTTCAATGCTCAAAGGTTTAACACAGAGTGCATTTCTCTTTTTAACTTTGAGTATTGTATAGATTAGGGATGATTATTTTCAATGAATTAAATCATACTTATGTCTTCTATAGAGCGCACATATAAATTCCCTTACTCATCTGCACAGGCTGCACTTTGCACTGCAGCCGAGGGCCCCTGAAGGCACTCCACTGTTATCTCGAGGCAGCCCTTGGGGATCCCTGAGCAAAAGCATTACAGGACATGCTGTTCTACAAGGAATGAGGGCAGAACCCAGGCTGTTCCAGACAGCTCCTCCTTACCTCGGTATGTTGCATTCTTGGCACGTTCTACAGCTATTCTGAAACCTGCAAGCCAGAATGAGGGAAGGAGGGAAGGAGCAAGCTGGGTCATCCAAGGCCATCTAGGGACCAGTCCTCCTCCAGAGGCTATTAGAATGATCCAGGAAAGAGAAGAATATGGCTCTGATCAGAGTGGTGATGGTGGAGGTCTTAATAAGTGGTAGGATTTTTGATAGGTTTCGTTAAGTCTTACAGAACCAACAAGATTTTTTTCCAGATTAGTTGTAGAGTATGAAAGAAGAGTGGTGACCCCAAAGTCCCAGATAGAGTTGCCATCTACCAAGATTGAGGGAGAATGATCTATCCCTTAAATCACAGAGCTTTAGCAAATAGGTGATTTTTACTAGGAAATGAAACATGTACGCAAAGGGCAGGTCTATTTTCTTGAGAAAATAGAAGCTAGAATATTAGTGCTCATTTTTCGTCTGTCTTTGTTAAAACACTGGAACATTATAGAAAATGCAGGGCCACAAAAACAAAAATAAATATATGATATCCGTATAATTCCACCCCAGTAAAATAATTTAGATATCCAGCTTATATTCAAATTATTTATTATTATTATCATGCCAAAGTATTTTGTAGATGTCCTCATTTCAAACTTTAAGTGTTTTTGATGAAAGTCTGTTGGAACAATCCTTCAAAAAATGGATAAATAACTATATTATCCCTTGATTCCTTAACTAAATTTTGTAAAATCATTAAATCAGAAGCTACATAGTATAATCCATTACAGTACATTAAACTATGAAACAAAGGAGGGCATAAAGATTAAATAGTTGTTTAGGTTACATATGTTGCCCTTGCCCCCCCTTCCCCCCAAGTCCCAGTTTCAAGTGTGTCCATCTCTCGGGTGGTGCGCATTGCACTCTTTGTGTATGCATATACCCATCCCCTCCTCCCCCTCGCCCCTCCCCCTTCCCCCTCCCTCCCTACCCGACATCCAATAGATGTTATTCTTATATGTACACTTATGTGTTGTTCAGTTACTACCAATTTGATGGTGAGTACATGTGGTGCTTGTTTTTCCATTCTAGGGATACTTCGCTTAGTAGAATGCGTTCTAACCCTATCCCTGTACCCCTATAATAACAAACAATAAAAAAAAAGACAAAAAAAATATATAGAAAAAAATAAAAATAAAAATAAAATTATTGTTGTATATTGACTTTGTATCTGGCAATAGTTCTATATTTATTTGTCAATTCTTAAAGTTTGTAGATTCTTCTTGATATTCTAATATTCTACATAATCATGTAAACTGTGAACAATAACAGTTTTATTCATTATTTTTCAATCTTATGCTTTCTTATTTATTTCTCTTTATTAACTTGTTTTGTGCATTTGCTAGGATGGCCAGTACAATAATGAATGGTAATGGTGAAAATGGGCATTCCTGATCTCAGGAGAGTTTTCACTATTTGTCATTGAGAATGATGTTTCCTATAGATTTTTAAAATACATATTTGTGTTAGTTTTCTATTGCTGCATAACAAATGACCATAGATTTGGCAACTTGAAACAACACACTGTTATTATCTCACGGTTTTGTAGGTCAAAAGTCTAGGCAGGATTCAACTGGATACTCTGCTCAGAGTCTCACAATGCTGAAATCAGGGTGTCATCAGTGGCTAGGTTCTTACCTGGAGCCCTTGGTCCTCTTCCAAGGGCATTCATTGGCAGAATTCAGTTCCTTTTGGTTAAGAAATTGAGGTGCCTATTGTTTTTCTGGTTATCAACTGGGGTTTTGTCTAAGCTCCTACTGGCCATTCTCAAGTCCTGGCCATTTGGCCTTCTCCATCCTTGAAGCCAGCAATGAAGAATCTCCTTTGCATCAAATCTCTCTTCAGGGAGGTTCTAGTTCCTTTAATGGCTCACGTGATTAGGTCAGGCCCACCTGGATAATCTGCCTTTTGATGAACTCAACAGCAACAGGTCAGTAATTTAATCACAGGAGTGATATCCCATCATATTTTAAAAAAAAAAAAGATTAAATAGTTGTAAGAATTTCTGACCAATCACTTTCTCATTAGGGCTCTTGTTTCAGGAGGCTTTAATGTGGAAATGCTTGGCAACTGACAAGACTAAATAGCACATCCCCTCTTTAGCAGGAAGAGCCAAGAAGAGAATTCACCCGTTGAAATTTCCTTCGGAGTACACTGTATTTACTCATCATGTATCAGAAATTTTTGTTTTTAAGGGCAAGTTTAAAATAGTAAATTTAGGTAATAACCTAAAATGATTTTATAGAAATGAAAAATGATTTCTGATCATGACAAGAGGGTGGGTGAAAGCCTTTCCCAGGTGATGTCTGGGTTATACTTTCAGGATTTTCACCCTGAATTGCATATATGTGTCACACCCATTCTGATTTTGCAGGTATGATGAGTTATTTTAAACCTATTATAATGTTTCTTTAAGCATATTTCACTTTCATAAATGGAATAACAACATTCCATGTTAAACTTAGTAATATATCACAATTAAAATCTAATTCTCAGATCATGTGTAAAATATGGGTTAGTATAAATCACATACAAAAATTCTTAAATTATTAGATTCTGTGACCTAAAAAGTGATTAAGGGAACCATGCCAGTTTTCAATTTATTGACTTTCAGCTCCAAATTCAGTCTTCAACACAAGCTCTGCTATAATTGACAGACATCTTTAAGCATTTCTCCCTCACAGTGAGCACAATATTAAGCAGGATGAAGGGCCCCCCACCCCTGCTGTTTCCAGCTGCTGCACAGTGGGCCAGCAGTGTGAGCGTGAGAACCTCTGGTGCTGCTCTGCCCAGTGACATGTTCAGAATACATTTTCCCCAACAACCTTGCAGTCCCAGCCTGGGCTGGTGATCACCTTCCAGTAGCCCTCTGGTCTCTTGCCCTCACTGCTACTCTGATTCCTTTGCCTGCTTGTCGCTACTTCTCAGATTTCTCTTGGGAGGTCCCCCTGAGGCAGCCTTTCTCCCAAGAGTGTTACTATGTGCCCTCGGCTTTGTGTTGCATTGGCCCTGTAGGAAAGTTTAAATTTTTCCCCTGAAGTTTCAATAATTTGAGCCTATAAAACAAACTGATAATAGACAGATTAACAGAGAAAAAAGGCATACAAATTTATTAACATGCATTTGGCCATGTGTGAGGCTCAAAGCGGGGATCAGATGGTTGAGGTTTTTATGCCACTCTGAGGTCACAGAAAGAAGAGGCTTGGAACATGGCAGTATCACTTTTCAGGGCTATTCCTGTCTGTGGCCCTCTGAATAGCCATCTCAAAATATGTCAAAGAATTATATTTTGGGGTGAAGTATTTTTGGTTTCTTTTAGTTTCCCATTTGAATCTTTATTTTTAGAAAATTTCACATATTAAAGTAGAATTGATAGATCTTGAGCAATTTGGGTTAGAAGTTTCAAGAGATGGGCAAAGGGGGAGAAAATATTGATTGGAACAAGCAGGAAAAAAAGCATATTTGAGTACACTGATCCATATTTTCTTGAAAAAGTCTCTTAGTCTTGGGAATAGATCAGTTCAGTTAAACAGTTGTGTCCCATTTCAGGAGGCGGCATTGCAGATGTGCTCCCATCAAGGTTAGATCTGTGTATGGGGTGTTCCCATATGGTATAAGCATGCATGTATTTAATAAGATATTTTTCTATGGAAACAAAAGAAAATAAAGGTTAACGTCTTGAGTAGTCTATTTTTCTAAAGTCTGGAGGGCAGTTAGGTGAGGAGATTCCTGGATTTGGGCTTAAAGCGTTTTCAGCTGGAGTAGTCAGGCAGTGGCAATCTGACAGATTTTTCTGAATTGCAGTTTGAATCAGGTGTTCCAATGAACTTTCTGAGTAGTCCATACACCAGCAAGTATGAAGGCTGTTTACGTATGTGCTGTTGTAGTGATTTCTCCCAAAGTTTATATCAAGTTGTCTAGTTTAGTTTGCAGAGCTTTAAGAAGAGCACTGTTTTAATTGTTAGTAACTAAGTCAGAAGGATGGAAGAAATATTGAAAACATTAGTCTAGAGAGTCATAGCCAGATACTGGAGGCGAGTAAAAATTTAAGATTTACTGCAGATTGCAAATAAGTAATAAAATCTCAAAAAAAAACAAAAACTGAAATCTAATAAAGAGTGTGCTATTGGTTTTCTTCTGAAACACAATTTTTCTCTCTACATTCACCACCATTTTATCAAAGATATTTACAGCAAGTCTAAATGGTTTGTAAACTAAGTTTAGTCTTATTAATTTGACCCGATTATTTGCACAAAGGGCGGTAAGAATAGTGATGTATCGTATAAACTCTTTTTAAGTTGGCTTTACTGAAACTTTTTTTAAGGAATCTCAGATTAGACTTTTAAAAGCCTTTGAAGGCTTAGGAGGCAAGCCAAAGACTGTGTCTGCGATATCTACACAAATTGAGTAAATTGTTCTCTTCCTGAGGAACCCAAAATGACTTGAGGTTTTTGAGTCTGTCAGAAAGTTGTATTCTTTACTTACCTTAAGGCTAGGAACCTTGTAAGGGAACCATACAGACAGGATACCAGGGCAGTCTTTTTCCACGTTTATTGGCTTTATAAAGTCAACCTGAGTCCCTAAAAGCTGTCTGGTCATATATGAAAAGACAACATTCTAGTCAAAGCATTGGTAAAATAGCTAGTGTTTCCAATTGTGTCCTGTTACAAAAGAAAACAGATTCTTACTGAACTTACACAAATAACTATTGTATATTGGGTAAAATAAGAATGCTCATGAACAGTTTCCAAATTCTGAAGGGATCAGGTAAAGAGAAAGGTAAATGTTTCAATTTTGCTCACAAAAGTATATTTTACCCAATTTTTGTAAGCTATAAATAGCTTGAAAGAAAAAAGTTTTCTTCACTCTGGAAAACAAAACATAAAATCAATGTGTTAGCAATGTTTCAGCAATGTTTCAAATACAAAGTCAAAAATTTATTTCAGTTCTTTATCAGTTCGGTTCCATGTAATTAATTCTTATTCTGCTTGTTGTTGAGTTAGCCGTTTTATGAGTCCAGTTTTTTTATTGAAGTTTTTGTAATTTCTCATCCAGTTCAATTGAATAATCAGCAGACGTCTGTATTTCAGAGCACTCAGTTGGAGGTAAGGCAGTGGCAACCTGACAGGTAAGTCCGCCACATCAGAGTCTTTCATCCTTTTAATGAATCTCCTCGAAGGCACAATACTTTAGGATTTTCAAAGAGTTTTTAGAAAAAAAATCAAAATAAAGCAATTAACTGTGGACAACAAGATTTAAAATGACCATGGTTAAAGATGCAAGTGACAGTGAAATTTGGTTATTTTCTGTAGCCTACAGCAATTTAATACGATAGCCATAATTATGACTGATAACATACACCAAGACATATCAGATATTTAGGAATCTTACACAATTTTGAAACACAAATCAATAACATACCATACAAATATAACTCAAAAAGGGTTAAACATCATTCCTTATTTGAAAATGCTTCTTTTATAATTTTAACATACCAAATAAGCTTAATATATTTCTTTTGGACTTCTAGAGGACCTTCTAAAATGACCAAAAGTTAGTTGGAGGTCAAAAAGACTTATTTTAGAATTTAAAACTTGATTTTGGAAAGCCTAAAAAAATACATCAAAGGTTTAAAGCCCTTGATCAAAATAGAAGCAGAAGTCACTGTAAATTAATAGTCATTCATTTAGCCAAAGTAACAATTAAAAGATTTCTAAAAGCAAAAATCTCTACTCTCTGACAGCAGAAGGTATTCAGTTTTTTAAATATTCACAAGACCTAATAAAGACAGCATGAGGCAAAATCTATTTCTCTTCCCCCTCCCCCTTTTTTGGCTGTTTATTCAAATGTGCACAAAAAATTTTAATATCTTTTATTAATACTGCATGAAAATCTCATTCAGAAGAAAAAATTAAATTTACTTTTGTATTTTTTACATTAAGGCTCAATTTTAAGACCCTTATAATAAATTTATTTCATTTTAGTCAATTTAAACACAAGTTTATAAAATTCTTTTTTTAACTTTTGATATACATTTAGTTTTATCTATATAATTCTTTATGTTTTAATTTGAAACAACCTCTAAGTAATCTCTAAACTAGACAAAATAACTTTTCCTTTAAAAAAGAAACACTTCTTCATTTCTTTTTTATAAGCTTCCTTACCAAAAACACATCCTACTTTCCTTATATACTCTGTATACAGAATTGTTTCTTTTATATCTAATAGTTTTAATGACATGTATTAACTACAATTTTAACTCATAGTCACTCTTAGTGAAAACCTAGAAATTAAGTAATTTTAAACCATTATCTACCAAAATGCTTTATGAATACATATTTTACAGCTTTTAGAAAAATAGGGTTTTTTTTATAGAACAATTTTCAATGTGGAACAGGACACATTTATTAACAAACCCAAATATCCTTTGTTTCTCTGAAGTAAGAAGCCAAAAGTATATAAGCTTAAACTTATATTTAGTAATTATTATTTCACCATTATGTTTTATTTGGAAATGATCTCAATACTCAATGAATATCCACCATTTAACTTCGCAAAATTCTAAGGGTGTAATTACCAAAGAGATTTGGAAACCTTTAAGTAAATATATGATAAAACATAATTATTATTAAAAAGTTCATTTATAAACTTTTATTCTGTTTAAATTTATCTAATTTACTTGTCTTTAACAATTATATTTGAATTATACATGGAAAACAAAGCTAATTATTTAAAATATTACTTTTATTTTGAAAAAGAAAAACCAGGCTAATCCTCCATCAGCCAGTTTCATCTTAACCAAGGCTTAGATTTACACACAGGGTGCAAAGCCCAGAACAGAGAACAGGGCTGTGAAGATGATGCCTGAAAGATCTGACCTTCCTAGCATGACCAGGAATAGAGCTGGATGAGAGAGGATGGGGCTGTATTGGTCTTGGCTATGCCCACATATGTCTGCAGGCCTCATCTTTCCAGATCCTAAAATCCAGAGGCTCAAAATCAAAAACATAGCTCACAGAAGCTATGTGCAAGACTTTGGGGGAGCCCAGCAGCCAGCCCTTACAGCTTTAGTTCACAGACAAATCAGGCACGTATCAAAAATATCACAGAAGCAACAGTTTTATGACCTTAAAACACCTAGAAGAGACAGCATAAATCTGTCTAACCAGTAGACCCAGGGAAAAAATTCTAAATTAAAATTTGAAGACATTTTTATTTTATTTTACCAACAATTTTTAAACTACCTTTATTTACAAAAGATTACTAAACTCACATGCACTTGAAAAGCACACAAGCTAGTTACTTAATTTATAAGTACTCATTTATTTACAAGTCAATTTGGTACCATGTAGACAATATACAAATACATGTATAGACATACACATACATATAGATACAACGTACAACATGTATGTATATAAACGTGTATATATCTAAAAGCCAAAGAGATTAGGAGTTTAATGAAAAAGAGAACAGAGCTTTAGACCTGAGTGGAACCCATTAACAACTCTCATGGCTCTGTTGTTACCAAAAGTTTGGCACTTGTCCCCAAGGCTGCATCAGAAGAACAAAGACAGGTGGTTTGAGGAGAAGGAAAGAGAAGTTCATTAATTTGCCACAAATGAGGTGGTTGGCAGACTCCCATCTTAAAGTACCAACATCCTGCCTCTGAGCAGGAATACAGAGCTTTTAAAGGGAAGGTTTTCAGCTTCAGACTATTGCTGTTCAATTATAGTTGATGGTTTCTGATTCATCCCATCTTTGGTTAAGACAATCCCCTGACCTTCACCCAGACAATTCTCTTGAGCCATCTCCTATGGCACAAAGAACAAAGGACACTCCCCTGCCCCTCCTGACCACTGTCCTGAGGCAGGGATGCAGGTTTTAGTTCTCAAAAAGGGTGAGGGGGTTTCGAAGACACAGAAAAACATTTTTACCCTTTTTCAGGCCATTCTCTCTGTTCCACTGTGAGGAAAACAGGGAACCCCAAATGAGGGGTCAGCAGTGCCTTTCGTGTGTGTATTCCTCAAGTGGTTTCAGAGTCACTAGAAGTCCCCTCTAGTTCCCTTCTGTGGTATCAAGGGTGGCAAAAAGAAGAAGTAGAAGCAAATTGGAGCACAAGTCTCAGAGAAGCCAATTTGGGGAGATTTTAAGCTTTCTAAAAGTCTAATAAAGTTTTAGTTAGCAAGGAGTTGGAGTAAAAAAGGATCTAGTCAATTAAGAATTTCCCATGAGAGAAATAAGATTTGAAGAATAGAAAAGAATACAAGCTTTTAATTAAACTGACTTTTGACGATGGAGTTCTCTTTAAAAAAAAAAAAAATCTTTTTAAATATGCAAGCAGCAAACTTTTTGTCCTACCAGCAGCCAGCCTTTCCAGGAGCAGAGAGAACGATGGCTACAGCAGCAGCACCTGTCCCTCCCCTGCCTGGGAAGAGCCTGCCTTGCCTGCTCACCCATGGGGTTCCCACCAGTTCCCAAGGGCAGTGGGAGGCGTGTCTTCCCAGTCCAGTAGAGGAAGCATGATAAATGAGAAACAAGTTGCTATTACACTATAAATATTGCGGGGGTGAAGGCAAAATTTCCCCTTCACCCTCAGAAGGTTCACTGAAAAATCAAATCACAATAAAACAGATTAATAAGAGAAAATTATCAAATGTATTTAATGTATACGCATGGGAACTCCCCAGAAAACGAGCATTCAACTCCCCAGTGGGGCTCAAGTGCTTATATGCCTTTCTGGTAAAATGGGTTATAGGAGGAAGAAAGAGGAATTCTGTGTAACAAAGGACCACCAGGGAGGGTGAATGGATGGAGAACAGAGATTAACTGGTAAATATTAATAGTTAGTTCCCTTTTGGAATTTCAATGAGTCTGAGAGATGTGACATTATCTACTTAAAGAGTCTGTTCAGCTGTGGTCACACCCCTGGCCTTACAGGGAGGGGAAGAAAAGGACAATTGTTCTTTTAGGTGGGTCTGGATCTCAGACAGGTAAAGAAACTTCAACAATTTGGGGGAAAGATCAGAGAGACCTTGAGGCTTTTTTTCAGTCGGTCCAGAATGTTAAAATGTCATTTGAGGATAAAAATATTTCTAATTTCCTTCAATATAAACCAAAGTTTTAAACCAGAGGCATACCTAAACAAACAGCTCAAAACTAAAACAAATAAGTACATATGAGACTAAACCCAAGAAGCCCTTTATGGCTTTAACCAAGGTCTTCAAAGCAGCAGCAAAAGCTTCAACCTTCCAGATCCTATTACTAGACCATTCCCAATGACAGCTTGAAGAAAGGAAAGTTTGATAGCTGTAAATGGGGTACAACTCACATTTCTGTCCAGCCATATTCTCTAGGGAAACGGAAAGGAAAACAAAAGCTGTTTATGGGAAAAAAAGGAATATACATTATCGGGTACTGAAAAGGTTAACGGTCATACAAATATAAATTTAAAACAAAAAAATCAAATGAATTCTTATAATATTTCTTTTTTCTCCCGAGTTAAAGGATTTACATTCCCAAGGTACTAGTTTCCTCACCAGGAATCAAACCTAGGCCAAGAAAGTGAAAACACAAAAGCCTAACCACTAGGCTACAGGGCACACTGCCCTCTTTATAAACCCACAGGGCATCTAAAGCAGGCAGTCTGAGTGTATAAGAATTTTTAACATTATTTTAAATCTGACTGCTCTTTTTTAAAAATCTTGCAAAGGGAATTTTTAAGGCTATATTTCTTTTGTATCTTTTCATAGGTACCAATAAGACAGCTGTTCAAGAAGAGAGCTCTCTAAAAAGTTTTCTCTTAAATACAGCCAATTTATTTATTTCACAAGCAACTCAAACCAATACAAGAACTAATTTACATACACAGAGCTTTTTCCCTGTTAATCCAAATTTAAAAAAGGGAAAAAGACAAAGACTTTTACTATCCTTATTTGACTGGGCACTGTTGGTAGAGATCTGGGAGAAATGGCTTTGTAAAATATTCTTATCTTTCTTTACAGACTTTTTGTATGTTGCCCCAAGATCCCATCCCTAAGCTGGTAATAGATTCACAAGGGGAAAAGGGCACACAGATTTATTAACATGCACATGGGCATGCACAAAGTGTGAGGCTCAAGGAGGCAGGTCAGATGGCTGAAGTTTTCCTATCATCCTGAGGTTACAGAAAGAATGGGGACTTAGAATGTGACAAGTTAGGAGAGGGAGAGGAGAGGAAAGTCGTGGCTAGCAAAGGTGGCCTTGTTATGCAGATAAGACCTCTTAGATGGCAGCCCTTAGGAAGAAAAGATGGTAGCCTGTGGCTGAGGTAATCCTTCCTGGATCTGGACAAGAGTTGGGGGTGGGCCTCAGAGAAAGTCTGAAAATTGTAAATTTTTTCTACAGATGCAAATATCCTCCACAAAAGGCAACTTTTCAGGCTTATTTCTGCTGGCCCTCTGAATAGCCATCTCAAAATAGGTCAAGAAGTATATTTTGGGGTGAAATGTTTTTGCTGTCCGTTAGTACCCACTCTTTCTGTGTATGATGCACACGGCCACCTGCTGCTGCTCACCTGTACTCTATCTGCAGTCCCCAGGGTTATTTCCTGTTTGCATTAGTCTTCCTGAACTGCCATAACAAAATACCATGGACAGGGTAGTTTAAATGACAGAAATGTATTTTCTCACAGTTCTGAGGAAGTCCAAGATCAGGTTGCTGGCCAATTTGATTTTTGGTGAGGGTTCTCTTTCTGGCTTATAGATGGTCACCTAATTGTGTCCTTACATGGTCTTTTTTCTTGTGTGCATGGAGAGAGAGAGATTCCCCTTTCTTCATCTTCTTATAAGGCTACAAATCCTATCATACTAGGGTAGAGCCCTAATATAATCTTATTTAGCCATAATTACGTCTTAAAAGTGAGACTGAGCAGGAGCCCCTCCTAGGAGCCCGCCAGGAACCCCACCACCACCACCACCATTGGAATAAAGGAAAATCTTGAGTCCCTTCAGGGGTAGTTCCCAGCACCTGGTTACCCTTGAAAAGTGAATGGGCAACCTGATGAGAACAAAGGCCCTCCAAATGAGCCAGAGTCATAGGGTGTTTTGGTTCCCTGTAGAAACTACAAGGTGGCGTCTTAACATATGTTCTTGAGTTGTTTATCAGAAACCCCCCTGGATGGAAAATTTGGATAAGGGGGAACTGAGGAATTGAACTCTTTCTACCATTCTCTGTTCTAAATTTCCCCCCGATGGGCCTGTCACATCCATCTTAACGTTCCTTTCCGCTAATCCAATACTCTCTGAATCCACCTATGCCCCCCACTTCAGGATCCCAGGACAACAATTTTGCCTACACGAGATGTACCCCTGCTTTTAAAAACTCTAGCTTGTAAGCCATCGGGAAGTTCAGGTTTTATGCACTAGCTACCTACGCTCCTTGCATGGCGTCCTGCGAATAAAGCGTCTTTATTCCCCTGCAACTCTCAGCTTCAGAGTGTGGTTTCACTGCACCAGGTGAGTGGACCTCAGTTTGGTTCAGCGACAAAAGCCCTTTCTCCAGATATAGTCAAACTGAGGGTTAGGGCTTTAACATATAAATTAGAGGGTGGAGGGATGCAATTCAGTCCATAGCTCTGCTTAACATGCAACTGCAGACCCACTCTGACCCAGGTAAACAAATAATCCTCTCTGTCATTCAGTGGGATGAAATGATACCCTCTCCAATGAAGTCTTAACCCCAGCTTTGGGGAAGGACTTCTCCTTCCAAGTTTGTCCTTCCTTGAGTATCTCTCCTCATCTGTAGATCAACAGAAAGAGTTTACTTATATCCTATAGTCTTTTATCATAGTATAATAATATTTATATTAAACAACTTCTTTAAATCACTCTAGGTCTCTATTTCCTGGTTGGACCTCGACTGCTACAAGAACAGACAAACTAAGAAGCAGGAGCTTGTAATATAACTCCCCCGATACTAATCACTACATTTTTGTAGAAGATATCTGTTTTAGGATTAGGTGTTTGCTTTAATTATACTTATACTTTACTTTAATTATACTTATATTATGATTCTGCCATGAAAAATGCCTGTGAAGGAAATCAAAATATCACACCAAACATACTTCTTTGACATATTTTGAGATGGCTGTTCAGAGAGCCTGCAAACAGAAGTAGCCCTGAAAAACTGTATTTTGTGGGAAAGATTTGCATCTGTAGAGAAAATCTGCATTGATGCAGCCAGGCTTTCTCTGAAGCCCTCCCTGGTCCAGATGTAGGACAGATTCACTGAGAGTCTGACACCTTTAAATGTCTGAAAGAAACATTTACCACTTATTTTCTCTGAGGGCTGCTACCTGTGAGGTTTCATCTACATAACAAGACCACCTTTGCTAGCCATGTCTTCTCTCCCTGGGTAACCTGTCTTGCCAGTATAACCTGCTTGACCATCATAACCTGTTTGGGGCCATGCTCTGAGCCCCCCTTCTTTCTATAATATAACCTCAAGATGGTGTTATGAACTAAAATAAAATCTTAAGCCCCCCACCCAATTTAGTGGACCCCCCTCTTGGCCAAGGGGACCTCAGAAAAACCTTAAAGATAAGTCACTGGCCATGAGAAGGGAGGTCATGCCCCCTCCCTTTCGGAGTTACTGTTTGTAATTATAAGATACCAAATCATTAACAGGACCTAAAGCCATGCAAGTTGAAGGTTAAACTACACATGTAGACCATCAATTTACTTCATAGAGCACTTAAGTCTCTGTATGTGTCTGGTGGCTTGTCTCTGATTAACAAACTTCCTTGTCTTAAAACATTCCAAGCCTTTAGACAAAGCTTCCTGTCTTTAACCAATTACAAATCAAATAATCTTTAAACTCACCTATAACCTGTAAAACCCTTCCGCTTCAAGATGTTCCACCTTTTTGGGCCAAACCAATGTACGCCTTTCCAGGTATCGATTTATGATTTACCTGTAATTCCTGTCTCCATGAATGTATGAAACCAAACTGTAAACTGGCTACTTCAGGCACATTTTCTCAGGACCTCTTGAGGCCAGGTGCTCAAGGCCATTGGTCACACACAGCTCAAAATAAACCTCTAATTATTTTACAGAGTTTGGTTTTTTTCCCGTTAACAGTATATAAGCTTCTTAACCCCATTGGGGGTTGGGTAATCACTCTGTGGTTCTCCCCATGTTTGTTAATAAATTTGTATACCATTTATCCTTTTAATTTGACTTTTGTGAGTTGATTTTTCAGCACACCTTCAGCAGGTAAAAGGGAATTTTTCCATTGGCCTCTACACCTTTCTCATTGATTAATTGTCCTCCTAAAATTGTTCAACTGTTCAAAATAATTTATGCATGGATATGGCATGGATCACTTTACTGTCCTCAGTACTAACCTAAATGCAGGCTCTTGCTAATTAGAGATAAGACTCTAATAAAGCATGAATATTATCTAAACCACCTAAAACTTTTATAAAGAAAATAGTCATTGCCTTTCATATATTGGTCCACAAAAAAAGGAGAACCATTATGTATGATTAACCTCACCATTAGTATCTTCTGAGAAGTCTTTTGCTATATTTTAAAGTAAATGTCAGTTTAGATAGTGAGAATGGTGAAAAAAATATTAAATTGAGATGGCAATGCTGACCATATGCTAATAACTTCATCTAAAGGAAATATGTATACTTCCTGAGAAAGTCCACCATTTTATGACATCATGAACAATTAAATATTATTAATTATTTTTAATTATTATATACTATTTCCATTTTTGTTTGTTTCTAATATTTTCTTTATATGCAATCCAAAAATAAGAAGGATTTGGAAAGACATGAGGAAGAGAAAACGACCTACCACCGAGAAACTACCACAAAGATATCAAAGATAAATAGAATCAGTGTTTTGCTGAACAGTCTTCTATACATTTATATGAACATACACATGAATTTAGGAATAAATAAATTGTCATTAGTGGGATCACACTGAATCCTTTCTGCACCACAAATGCCATAAGTGTAGGACTTATGTATGATTTATTGACTTCTAGAAACAGGCACGTGGTGGACTCACAGTATACATTTCTGTAACAGTAGAAGTGGTTTAGCATAACTAGCTCCATTTTGCTTCTGACCCCTACAGTAATATCCTGTAGGTTAAAATCTTCTGCTTAGCTCTGCATGTAGGCTAGGAGAAAGATAACTGCCCCTTGCCCAAAACTAACTCCTGAGGACATAAGAAAAGTATACACACAAGTAACAATGCTGTGGTAAAGATTTATGGGAATATTGTGACCTGCCCTACTCACCCAAAGTTAATTGGCCAAGAGCAAAGAAGTTTTACAGCCTCCTCAGACCCTCGCTGACACCCAGATATTTGTGGTCTTCAGTTGCCTCTTGCAACCCCCTCTTAACATAAAAGGAACTCAAAGTTCACACTAACTTAAGATGGTTCTGTCGGACATTGGTCAGCTATCACTCAGTTTGCTGGCTTTCTGAATAAAAGTTGCTTTCCTTGCCCAACACGTTGTCTCCGGACTTACTGGCTGTCCTGAAGCAGGTGGTACGAACTTGGACTTGGTTACATTTCTAGAATAAACGAATAAATGCTATTGACAAACTATTTTATTTTTCAGATTAACATTATGTCATGGATACTTCTCAATCCAGCAAGATGGCTGGCTAAGATAACCTAAAAACAACACCCAACCTCTATAATTAGAAACACCTAGAGACTCTGGGTAATACATAACAATTTTCCTTTCCATTCTCTGTATGTAGAGTTTGGGGTGTTGATAAGAGGCACTGGTCGGGGAAAGTTCTAACTGTGCATATTGTATACTTTGATCATCCCTCCATTATTCAATATTTAGGTATTTCTATACTTTGACACAGTCACGAAAAGAAGGGAAAATCCTGGCACACAAGTCTTTGCCAGTGTCTCCAATTACTGCCTTAGAAAGACTTCCTGAAAATGGAAAATGGAATTACAAAAAAATGAATGAAAGTTTAAAAGTCTTGTTTTTATTTCCAAAAAGCTTTCCCAGAAAGTTGTTCCAACTTATACTTCCAGCAGCAATGCTGGCATTGAGGCTTAATAACAAAATTACCTGAGCACTGAAGGAAGCTCCAAATGACAATAAAACAGTTCTCTCAAATGTAGCCTCTGGGAATACTGCCAATAATTCCTGCTGTAAATATCTCTTAAAATCCTAAATTTATGATTAAAGATCTGGTAAGGGAAAGAAAAATACCAATGAGAAAGGAGATGTTTTTCTGTAAACCATATGGACAGAGAGAATCAGATGTTCTGTTACATTAGATTTCACAGCTGCTCTCATCTCAACGAACGGTTCTGTGTGGAAAGAGCAGCCAATTCTGGAAGCCACATCCCCCCGCAAGAACAATCTAAAATAAAACCTTTAGAGGAGAAATCTTTGCAACACCAAGATAGTCACTGAAGAACTCTCCAAAGACTCAGAAGCTGGTGACAAATGACACCTCTGGGAGTGTGGGTGAATAAGGGCTGCAGCAATGACCGGCTCTGGAAGGTGCTGCTCACAGGGTTTTCTGTGTGAGCGCTGCTGCCCACCATTGTGTGACTCGGAGGACTAAGTGGGGCTGGAAACGGGCCGATGCACTGAATGCCGATTTTAGGAGTGCTTGACCCCACCCCATGTGTCTCTCCTCCCACCCCAGCAGAACATTGAAAGTTTCTGTGTAGAGGATAAAACGCTCGTTCTCTGTAGGGGTTAAAAACAGAGGGTCTCTAGACTAGAGACCACTAGGACCAATTGAGGAGAGGGTACAGTATTGAAGACAAAGCACACAGTGAAAATTAAGATTCCCAGCTGTTCCCCACCATCCACCTCTTGGAACAGTGGTGACAGGCTTGCTTCCGCCAAAGAAAAAATTTATATATACGTATAAATTATACATAAAATTCACATATATAATTTATATATATATATTTCACTTTCTTCTTTTATTGGGAAGCAGACACAGGGTGGGATACAGAACCCCGCCTGGTGAGAGCCAGGACAGCAGCCACAGTCAGGGACGCCACCACAGCCAGGCTTCCAGCCAGCACCACGGAGGTACAAGCAGGAGAGGCCCATCCTTCCGTGTCATGGTCACTAGCCCTTCCCAGGAAGATCAGTGGCCCCACAGTGACAGCTGCTTCTTCTGTCACATGCCTGTGGTTGTGGAAAGCAGACTTCGGCCATGGGCTCATGACACAGGGCTGTCTCCTGGAGTAGGCTGGAAAGCCATAGTCACTCTCGTTACAGCAGTCACAGATGTCACCAGTGCCTTCTACTAGGAACCAGCTGTAGGAAGGCTTGCTGAAGGAACAGGCTTTGCTGAGTTGGTCCGGGTCCTGGTCAGCCAGTGTGTCCTTCAAATGACAGGTGCTATGTATTATGTTTCTGAAGTCATTAGCAAAGCTGAACACATCCACTGTGAACTGGAGAGGGTCGGGCCCTGGTCTGGGGGCTTTGAATGCAGCAGCTGCATCTGGAGAGATGGAAGGGGTTTCCTGGGGAGACTTACCCAGCCAGGAGAAAAAAGATGTATTGCAGAAGGTGGAGACTGAAAGCAGAGAGATCAAGAGGAGATTGCATTTAGTCCACAGAGCTCCTGAGTTTTTCTTAGCCCTGGTGACTCATTAAAACATTTAGTATTCCTAGGATTAATGTCTATCACCTCTTTTCTGAACAGTATGCTTTTTAGTTCTCCTTATAAGAAAGTTTTGTAGGTTTTTTTGTTTTGTTTTGTTTGTTTTGGTAGAAATGGGGTCTCACTATGTTGCCCAGGCTGGTCTCAAACTCCTGGCCTCAAGCGATCCTCCTGCCTTGGCCTCCCAAAGTGTGATGGGATTACTGATGTGAGCCAGTTCTTGCTCCTTATAAGGCAAGTACAAACTCCCTGATGTTCTTTTAAAAAGCTAAAGATTGTAAAGTAAGCTCACAGTTGGAGATTTTCTTCAATTTTCAGCAACTTTGTTATCAAACTCAGCAAAGGGAAGATTTTGAGTGAAAACACCAGGGGGAATCTGAGTCTGGAGAAGCCGAGGCTCTCCCAGGAGCTACCCAAAGCATTTATGGAAATCTGAGGATGCTCTTCTGCAAAATGAAGGTCTCCTGGAAACAATCACCTACTAGTTCTTTCCATTTAAAATGTCAACTTCCTATCAACAGGAAAAAGAAACCTAAGCACATTTCAATGTTACGGAGTTTATTTGAACATTCAGAGATTCAGGAATGAAGCAATATTAGACCCCAAGCAGTCAGCACTTCATCGTCAGGGGGGTCAAGAGAGGAGACTTTTATAAAGCATTTGCAGAAGCAAGACAAAGAAAACATTCTGATTGGTTAGAGTGAAAAGTCCCTAGTCAGAGGTTAGTTGGTGGTTTCTGATTGGTACAGTTCCTAGTTTCAACTTACTGTTTACATGGGACCTTGGTTTGTTCAGGTAGAAATGTAAAGGACCAGAGCCACCCCAGTATAACAGCTTCTCATTTAGAATTTTTTTAACACTGTGATGGGAAACTTGAAGACCCTGACAGTCTCTGAGATTTTGTGATTTTTAATTATTTCAGAGAAACAAACAATCATAATTTCCTTCCTCTTCCAATTCCCCTTCTGGATGTGGCAGAGTGTGCTGAAATATATGACCAGCAGAGGCACCCACAAGAGCCATCAGAGGCAGGAGGAAGAGATGGGGATAGGAGAGGAGGAGGAGGGGGAGAATGAAAAGGAAGAATTGATCCAATTTGGAAACTGAAAATCACACTCTCACTCTGTTCTTCTGATGATAATGGAACACTCCTGTAAATTCAAAAGCAGCAGCCACCACCGAGGGCCAAATCAACTTGCAGTTTCCCTTTGCCATGTGTAGAAATGCATGAGGCATGGCAGTTCTCTTTCCTAAGAGAGAGCTTACATGGAAAAGTGAACATCCTGGATAAGAATGAACGGAAGTCAGCCTTAAATACGATCACTTGAAATGCAGTATTCAGTGCTTTGTCAGAGGGAGGGATGGAATACAATGAAAAAGCAAACATGCACTGAATGAAGATGTTAAAGAAAATGTTGCAGCACAGGAAGTTTTTATTCACGTGCCTGGTTTCTTCCTCTAAGATCTGTGGATTTTCTTTCAGATTCATGAACAGCTATTTTAAGAGTTAGAGATAACTTCGAGATTTCACAAATGCATCCTGCCTTCAAAATCACTAGCTATTTTGTGTAATTTTGATATTGTCATTTGCCAGTTTCATGTTATAGTGTTATACTGAAGTGATAATTTTATAGATAAACTTTGTTTGGTGAGTGAATTTTGGTTTGGAAATCAGAGTATATGTCTGCTACTTATGTGGATGCAATATTTCCCACCATTTTACAAAGAAAAAAATGGTACCTGAGCATGAAGTAGAATCTTTATTTATTGCTGAATAAGTCTCAAAAAGACAATGTAGCTTAGGGAAAAAACACATAGTGGAAGATAATATTTTATCAATAACGGTTGTCACTTTTGCTGTCTTATGTCAAATAGAACTAAATTTAACTTTGATTTATTCATCCTGATTAATTCAATAGACATTTTATGTAAGTTATTTTAAGCAAACAGCCTATTCTGTGAGTACAAACACTCTAGACTGGTGGTCCCCAACTTTTTTGGCACCAGGAACCAATTTCATGGAAGACAATTTTTCCACAGACCAGGGGGCAGGGGAGCAATGGTTTGGGGATGATTCAAGCACATTACATTTACTGTGCAGTCCAACCTCTCTGCTAATGACAATCTGTATTTGCAGCCGCTCCCCAGCGCTAGCATCACTGCCTCGGCTCCACCTCAGATCATCAGGCATTAGATTCTCTTAAGGAGAGAGCAACCTAGATCCCTCACGTGGGCAGTTTGCAGTCGACTGCTGATCTGACAGGAGGTGAAACTCAGGTGGTGATGTAAGAGATAGGGAGCGACTGTAAATACAAATACAAATGAAGCTTCACTTGCTCACCTGCCACTCACCTCCTGCTGTGCAGCCTGGTTCCTAATAGGCCTCAGACTGGTACCAGTCTGCGGCCCAGAGGTTGGGGACTGCAACTCTAGACATAAGGTCAGCAACATCAGCAAGTCTCTGCAAAGTCAAGAGGGCCCATTGTGTAGACACTTACACAATTGACTATATTTATATTTTCAAATAATCTATTCAATGCCTGTCAGAGTTCATATAATTATTCACAATTATTCATAATTATTCACAATATTAGTTTTATAGTAAATGATTTTTTATTTGAATCTAAGTAACACGTTTTCATAATTATTGTTTTTAATCTTCCTCTAAGAGATGTGCTATGTGCTACTGACAAGGGTAAGTTAATAAGCTATGGTATCCTGAATAGTTCATTTGCAATAAATGGATCTTCGTGGGAATACTCTCTGATAATCAATGACAAAGTCAGACAGTTTGATAACTATGTAGATGTTAACTTGCCTTTTGAACGACCACTCAAAGATGCAGTTAGCAAGAATTTGTGGAGCGCGCACGTGTGTGTGTGAGAGAGAGGGAGGGAGAAATAATGTACGTGTACCTTGCAAGAGTGTGTGTATCAATGTGTACATGTGTCTGCTAATTGTGTGAAGTGTGTATAAATGAGAGTTTGTGTGTGAATCTGTGTGTAAAGTGAGAGTGGAGGCAGTGTACAAAAATGTATCACTTTATTTCATGGGAGCAGGAGATAATATATTAGAATTCAAATTGTATTGCTCAGCTATATTTAGGTATAAGGCCTTGACCTGAGGATGAGACGTATAAAACACAAAAGTTTGATCTTCTCTCCCAGTAATATCTGAAGTGGTTCTGAGATCTGCTGCATAAACTGCTAAACCGCAGCCACGCAGCCTACCAGCCCAGATTATCCTCCGGTCATGTAAGGGCAGAAAGGAAAATGTGTCCTTTGCTTACTGTGACTCTTCTAGTTTCTTTTACAGAGAGCCCACAAAGCTAGAAGATGGTTGCTATATGAATTATGTGGTCTTTCCATAATTACAATTAACTATACCATAAAACAAAAGAAATACACGTTTTTCATTTAAGCTGTAGAACTTATTGCCATAAAATTGTTCATTATATCATTATAATCCTTGTAATGTCTATAGAATCTGTAATGATGTCCCATTTTATATTCTTGATATTGACAGTGTTTTCTCTTTCTTAATTACTCTTGCTAGGTATTTTTCAAGTTTTAATAATCCTTTCAAAGAATCAGCTTTGGGCAGTGTAGATTTTTTTTATCACTGGTCTTTTTTCTATCTCATTGGTTTTCATTTTTATTTTTAATTTTTTCTACTTATTTTTGGTTTTCAATATTTTATTTTGATACAGGTAAAATTTTATAAAAATCAAAGGTACATACAAGGCTTTGACTTTAACAAATCAAAGCAAAATAAGATTTGTACAAGTTCTTTGATGTTAATCCAGTAATAAAATTTCTTTTGTTAACAAAAATATTTTTGCTTTTTCAAAGTTGAATGATTTCCAGAGGAAGGTATTTTGATTCCAGGAAATTGCTCTTGCCTCTTCTTGACTAAGATTGTTAAATAATGAAATCAAGCACTGTTATTTAAATGCCTCGTGTAATATTTACTATAGAATGCTGATAATCTTTTAAAGCTGCTAATGTTGTTAAAGTGCTGCCTTTGAGGCAACCAGCCATTTCACAGGAAATACGATACTATTTGGTGTTCGAAAGATGTTAAAAGTAGTTTCATTCCTGGAAAATCTATCTATCTATCTATCTCTCTATCTATATAGAGAGAGGGAGAAAGAGATTTATATAAGTTATATGATAATTTAGCCTCAGTTTTTGAAGAGGTAATAAAAATTGTTATGCCATACTGCACTGGATTTATATCTATATTTGAGTTATGAATTAATGTTATCTAAGTATTTTAATTAAATAGATAAAGGGGTATCTTAAGTTTTCAGACTCTCAGCGAATACTCTGCCTCTTAGATGATTAAAGAAACAGAATAGATCTTCCCTACTCTTTATCATGTTGACTAATACTAGCAAAGAACTTAAATCACCCTATAGGAAAATCATCTTATTTTTCTACATTATTTGGCTCTTGGAGGTATTATCTTATATATATGGGCATAAGGTGAAGGACCGCTGCTCTGGAGAGTCTCTGGTCCCACAGCTGACACTGAGCAAAAAATAAACTTTGAGGTATTAAGCCACTGAGAAGCCACTGTGACTTTTTTTTTTTCTTTTTTGGTGATGAAATCAATGATAGCTGAACAAGGTTCACAGCTGGAGGCCTGAAATTCTAGATAAGAAATTTCATGCCAATTTTAATACAACTGGATAGAACAACTAAGACCAGAGGCCTCAACCTTCACCCACACGCAATATCAACTAGTCTACAATCCTTGCAACTGAAGCAAATCCAATTGCAGATAGTATTAGACTCACTGGAAAAGAGCGGGTGATTATTTCCTCCTCTGGGTGTCAGAAGCAAATTCACAGCCTCCGGGCTGGGTTGGTATTGGTTGATGGATATGGAACTCCCCTCCCAGGTCTCCTTTAAAAAGGTTTCGATCCCAGGTTGCACCCTGGACACTTTCCCTTTGTGGAGGGTGCTGCTGTCCCATCTTACCTGATCACCTGTGGTGAGAAAGAGACCCCCCCTCCCCACCTCCTCCCCAGACGGCTAGAGAAATGCTCTGGCAGGAGGTAGCGGGCTGCTGCTTCTGGCGAGCGGTTGCTTCTGCTTTGCCTCAAGAAAGGCAAGTATTTCACCAGAGCTGATGGTAGGAAATCTGGGGTTTGAGGTTTTCTTGCTTGTCTCTCAGGGATGCAAGCACACATTACAGAAGTGGCTTCTAAACCTTTCACGGTTTGTCTTGTAATCAAGCAGAGCCGACCCCTGTGCACTTTTCCACTGCTGACGAGGAATGTGAGCCCAAGCCGCTGTCTCACACACAGGAGGATTTCATTGTGGATGCTCTAGAAATTTCCTAAACGACGCAGTGGAAGACATGTCCAGTGTAGTACCACTATTCCTACACATTGGTCACTTGGCATAATTAAAGAAATTCATAAGATATTTTACAGCTATGGGGCAAACTGTATGTTCTACTGTTAATAAATAATTTATCCTTCATAATCTTATATAAACATGAAATGGATTATGTAAAAAAATGACGTATGTATGATGTTCAATTATAATTAATTCAGTGTGTCTGACTAGACCTGAAAATGGATAACCATTAGTTTCAATCATGAAGTTCCAGGTGGAATAGAATCATGTACATAACTTATGGAAAAGCGTTTTGTTTTGTCTGCCTTCTTTTATTGAACCAGATCTGGCATGCATCTTGCATGTTGGTCTTATCTTACCTTCAGATGTGCCCTCCGGCCGTCTTACTAGAGGGCAGCTGGTGTTTCTCCTACTCTCAAGGCCTGGTCACGGTTGCTGATCAGGGCAACCTTAATCTGAGTCCGGCACATTCCTGAATATGGCTTTATCTGAGCCATGGCAACCTTTACAGGACGTGAGTTAGGACACCGCTGCATTTCTGTAATAACTGATCTCACAGAACGCTCATTTTCTGGGCTTATTCAGGTTGTTTAATGTCCACCAAGTTAATTGTACGGAATTTACTTTGAGGCTTACTGGTGACAGCGGGCTTTGTCATCCCTAGTGAGAGATGACCCACGGGCTATCATGTTTGATTCTGGTCCTTCCAGGTAAATTCCATTTTTCCTTAAAAGCGTGTGAAAGTACTGGTTAATTTAACAAAAGTAACATCAACTGAGGGGGAGGGAAGGTGGGCAAGATGGTGCTGGCGAGTGATTCTCCCCATCCCTCCAGCCCCAGCCGGATCCCAGGGCAGGGTCCCGCCCCTGCTGCCTGCCTCCTCTTCTCCCTGCGCATGCGCTCTCTTTTACACCCTCCCTCTGCCTGGGGAGCCAGCCCGGTTCCCTAACGCCACGTGCTACTCCATCCGACTCCAGGAAAGAGACCAGGACTGACTATTGAAATTTGTCGTGCTCCAGAGGGCACCTCCAGGAAGCCCTCCTTGAGTTTTGCTCCAGAAACTTTTGGGAACCAATATAAATAAACTATAGCACTGGATTTTTTTTTTTTTAGGATAACATTACCAGGAAACTTGAATGTTACTCTTCCAGTATGAGATATAGGAGGGCAGACAATAGGAGGCAAGATGTCAGATGCATATATGTTTGGAACACAGGGAATCCCCTTGGTATATGATATTACGATTTAGCAAAGCTTTGAGAATTTACAAGATTGGTACACTGGTGATGAAAGTGAGCAAGGAATCAGAAACTCAGCTACACTCGTTGCCTTGGTGGGCAATAAAATTGATTTGGAGCATACGGGAACAGTAAAACCTGAAAAATGCTTGCGGTTTTGCCAGGAAAATGGTTTTAGTAGTCACTTTATCTCAGCCAAGACAGGAGACTCTGTCTTCCTGTATTTTCAGAAAGTTGCTGATGAAATCCCTGGAACCAAATTAAATTAAGCAGAAATAGAACAGCCACAGAGGGTGGTGAGACTACAACCAGGAATCCAGAACTGTTACTGCTCTGTGTCTGCACCTGTGAGTGCATTTTTCTTGTGTATTAATAGTTCTGGTGCCCTTCACACCTCTGCATGGGCCCGCGGACTTCTAGGAAGTTGTTTTGTAGGTCACCGTCTCTGGAGTTCAGTTAACACTTTCCTCCAACTCACTTCATCATGAAGTGTTGCCTCACAACTGCGGGCCGCCCCTTGGACTGGAAAGAATTCAATTTTGGGACCACGCGCTGTGAATTCAAAATGGAAAGCCCTTTCTCAGAAATTAGACTACATCATTGATGTTGGATCTCTTTATGTCCTCCTTTCTTTTTTCTCTGATGTACATATATGAAATGTTAAATGAATGAATGAAATATCAAAACTGTCCAACTCTTGCCATCAGCCAGGATTTTGCCACAGCATTTCTTTGTTTTATCTGAACTCTCACATGGCACGGTATACGTCAGAATGCAAACATTTAAACAGGTAACACATTTTACCCACAGATACTTAAGAAGACAGTCTTTTGCAGTGTATTTACAGTAAAAATATATGAAGCTGTTATCTAAATGAAAATGCTTGAAATAAAGCTGTAATATAATATTTTTCATTTTTTGAACAAAAGCCTAAATTGTTTATATTGTATCTTGTAACTCATAAAGTCGTATCTGATATTGTATTTGTACTACTATGTCACGGTCACTGTGTGTTGTATAATACTCAGGCTAGATGGCTTTATACATTTTGATAAATGTTCACCTGTTGTTCCAAGTAGAACTTTTCTTGCAAACTGCCTAAGAATACTCTCAGAATGAGTTATGACACATTGTTGGATCATTATGGATCAGATTATACCTGATGTTCAGATATTTTTCTCCCACACATAAGTTTATTTAAATTACTTTTTAAAAAAGTGACATCAACTAATTGGGCACAGTGCAATAATGTATCTGACAGCTGATGTTTCTGCTCTTTTTCCATTGTCGTAACCTATTCTTCAAGGTTGTGTGTTAGTCCTACACAGTATATGCCCTTTTTCATCTATAATTTAAGTATATTCCTCTCTCTGGGCTAACATGGTTGTTATCTTTTTTGTTGTTGTTGTTAGAAAACAAATTGTATTGCCTTAAAATAAATTGGTCGTTTTTATTTGTTTTAATACATGGTCTCTGTATAATTTTATTGTGCTATCTTTTCACTATCCAAATGTCTTCAGAAAATAGTATTTATGTAACAATAACACTCATAATATTTATATTTCATTATATTAATTAAATAATCTTATTTGCAATCTAAACTTTTCTTTTTGTCATTTCTTATAAAGACTACATTAGAATTTTGTCACCGGTATAACTTTGTAGACCACCATCGTCTTGCTCTTACTTTGGGGAATTCTAAGCTAACAATATTATTGTAGCTTAAATTATTTTTCTTTTAATCAAAGATATATTTAATGATTAACAATTTCTTCTTCCTTTTTGTACTCAAGTTCTATCATTCTTCTATTTTGTACTAGAAAGTTCTGATCAAAGAAAGCCATTGGCTAGATATCATAAATAATTTAAAAATTAATTTTTAATATATAAAGACTTTTTTTGAGACAGAGTCTCACTCTGTTGCCTGGGCTAGAGTGCCGTGGTGTCAGCCTAGCTCACAGCAACCTCAAACTCCTGGACTCAAGTGATCCTCCTGCCTCAGCCTCCCAAGTAGCTGGGACTATAGGCACATGCCTCCATACCCAGCTAATTTTTTCTATTTTTAGTTGTTTGGCCAATTTCTTTCTATCTTTAGTAGAGACGCTCTTGCTCAGGCTGGTCTTGAACTCCTGAGCTCAAACAATCCTCCTGCCTCCACCTCCCAGAGTGCTAGGATTAGAGGGTGAGCCACCGCACTCAGCCCTGTAAGACTTTTTAATACAAGAAAAAAATCACCTAATTAAAATTGGGCGAAAGATATGAAGGGGGATTTTACTGAAATTAAAAAAAAAATGATCCATGAAATGATTAGTAATCAGAAACAATGATAAAATGCTACTTTTTTTCTACTGGAACAACCAAAATTTAAAAGTCTGGTAAGAAAAATAATAAAAAAACAGTATTATATGTCTCAAAGTATGATTCAATGGGAATTACACAGCACCAACTTTTAAGTATTCTTGCCAAAAAATACAAAATGTTAAAGACCTTAAGTCTGATCAAGGCTGTAGACCTAAGTATCAGTTTAATGGAAATACATGTTTAACTGTACCATGAGGATGCAATAAGCCAAATACAGAATGTGGGAAATTCTACAAGCAAATGGCCTAGTTTCTCCTACAAATATATGGGGTTGGGTGTGAAGAGCATATTGTAATAGATTAAAATGGTCTTAAAACCTGTATCAACAAAACGCAGTAAGTCTGGACTTTGTATTCTAATTCAAAAAGAGATCTGTGGTACAATCAGGAAAATTTGAACACCAAAAATTAGATGATATTAAAGAATAACTTAATTTATTTAGCTGTGTTAATGGCATTATGATTATGCATTTTAAAAGTCCTTACCCCTAAAAGATGCATATATATATATATATATTTCCAAATGAAATAATATGATATCCAGGATTTGTTCTAAAATTATCCTTCAGTGTATGTTTGGAAGGGGAGATACAAATGAAATAAGACTTCCCCATATAGTTATAATTATTTATCATTGTTGAAGTAGGCTGTGAGGAATACACTGGGGTTTATTATACTTTTGTCTCCACTTTTGTATATGTGAATTTTGATTTTAAAATTTTATATAAAATTCTGATAAAAATGAAAATTTTAAAAATCTGTATGAAAAATCAGAAATAACAAATGTGATCTAATAAAGTGTATAAAGTATTGTAAAATTATCATATAAAGATACATATTATAATATATTTTAAAATTCCATAAATCTAAAAGTCTAACAATAATATTAATTGTTTTTAAATTCAATCTTTGGCTTTCTAACTCAAAACAATATGCTGAGCACATGTGCATTTCCTCCCTATTCTACTAACATCCTATTGAAATGATCATGGTGTTGGAAAAAAAGGAACTAATCCGTATGTGTGCTGAGAACAGGATGCAAAACCCTCATCAGGTCAGAAGGCAGAAGGAGACAGAAACATAGTGGGATGTGTAGCCCAAAAATGCAGAGGACAAAGTTGAAGGTAATATTAAAACCATTCACAAAAGAAACACTTACAAACTCAAAACAGGCATACATCACAAGCAATTTTAGGGCAATAAAAGGATTGTTTATGGGTCCGCTGTGCTGGTCAGTGTCCCCTCCTCCCATCCTTCAACTCTTGGCAATAGTTAGCAGAGTCATTGACAAGGGACCAGGGCCAGAGGCATGGCTCCTGGTCTATGGTACCGAGGTCAAGTTGGTTAATTGCATTTCCTATGAAATAATAGTTGCCTTTAGTAAATAACAGGGGTATAACTAGAAAAGATATTGCAGTAAGTTTCTTATATCATTACTTCTGCCTGAAATACCCATTAGTTTTCAAAAATCATTTGCTGCATCCCTTTCTGAAATGTTTTTAATAATCTCAATTCCTTCAAAAACCTAACTCTACTTAACATAATCTCCCTAACCACTGAGCATTTTATCTAGTGCTCTTTAATACAATAGTGCTCTTACTACAATAACATATATTGTACTAAATTTATGTTTAATATATGAAATGTTAAATATGTTAAATATTAAACATATTTTAAATATGTTAAATATATTTAATACAATATACTCTAGTGCTCTTTAATACAATAACATACACACATAAGGAAAACTGGCATCTTTTACATTTTTTATATTTTATGTATACTTTACATATTTATTTTTACCCTGCTTTTCTCTAACAACTATTAAGGCAACTTACAAAATACATGCTGCATAATGAGATTAATAAACAAGTAAAGTAACTAAGTCAGTAAGAAAATATGATGTAGGTATGGATTAAAAAATAGACACAAAAAACATAACATGATATTTGGTCTAATATAGGTGACAGATTCATTTGCCTTTGAATTTTCTGGAAGTCCATGCAAAGAGGAAACCACAGTCAGTTCTATGCTGGACAGGGTTTCAAAGACACATCAATATCCAACTGTCATGTGTAACATAACTATGCAGTGTTTGAAGGGACCCATATGTCCCATCAGTTAGCCAAGCTCATGGAAAGATTGGGTCATTTTATGAGAAGGGGACATCTGACAAGTACTCAGATGCGTGCATAGAAGGCCCTTGGGAAGCTGCAGGCAAAACCAAGGTTTTCGTCAAATGACAATCATGGGGCCACATGCTTTGCATGTCATAGAGCTTGTCTGTTACAGTGTTAATTCAGCCAAATGCTGAGGTAGGTGATTTAAATGCCCTTTTAGACACAAACTTCCCTAGAAAAGAAAGTAAATCATTGAGCAATGTAATTTCCTGGTCTACTAAGAAATAAATGCATGTAAAACATAGCCAGGCTTAAGATTTCATGGATATCAAAATAATATATAATATCACATATACATATTAAAATACATATAATGCCTATATAGATTAAAGCACATATGCATTAAAATTTACAAACATTCATGTATGTGTTATATGCAATTGGAAGCAGAACAGGACCTGCTAACCCAGAGACCACCTCCTGCAGTACCAGGGCTCAGCAGCTTCCTGCCAGGTGGGAGCTCAGTCGTATTCTTCCTATTGAAGGAGCCTCCCCCTAAACTTCCGTCCCCACACCCCATTCGGCCTTTCCACAGATATTTATTGAGCACCATTCTAGGGGCAAGAAGTGCTGTTGCTTGTCACAGACAAGAAGAATATCGCTGGGAAGGTTTCTCTTCTGGCAGTGCCTGCCCCACCTCCAGGCCTGGCACCTTCAGAGTTTTGTCTTGGAACATTTCTGACCGGTATTGTTCTTTTAAGCTTTGTCCAGGCATAACTTTATCTCCCAAGAGCCCTCTTTTTCTTCCTTCATATTGATCCCACATGTGCTGTAGTTAGCAGGAATTCCTCAGTTTGTGACCTTTGGATACTTTGGTTTCCTGGCTGTCAATTCTGATATAAGTGTATCTATATTTTGAGCTTCGTGCAGTTTTCATCATGATGTGAAATGCACAGGAAGGATGATGGAAGTTAGAATAACAAGCCCAGTTAGCAATGTTCCTTGAGGATTTTGCAGTAACTTATATTTAAATAAACCAAACTATTCAGATGTATGTTTGTATGATGAGTGATGTTAGTACTTTCTTTTAAATCAAACCATTTCGAAGAAGGGTATTTTATTTTGAATAAAATATTTACTTGAAATAATTACATAACAAATGAAATGTTCCCCTTGCACTCCACATTTTAGGCAAAATTCACAACATATTCTTAAAACCCAGCTCATTAGCTGCTTATCTTGATGCCTTTTTTGAAACCCAAGAAGCACTTCTAACTAGGAGGTTTAATTGTAGTAATCTATGTACTACCCAAGGAAGACAATGCATTGAAAATATAATGTTAAGTTTTGTTGTTGCTTGTCTAAAGAACACTATAGCTCTATTTCTACTTATACAGCAGTGGTTCCCAACCAGGGTTATTTTTGCCCCTGGAGGACGAAATGTCTGGACACATTTTTGTTGTCAAAACTGAGGGCTGCTGCTGGCATTTAGTGGGTACAGCCAGGGTGCTTCCAAACACACCACAGTACACGGGACAGCCTACGCCCCTCCTCTTCCCCCCCAAAAAGAATTAAGAATTATCTGGCTTAAAATGTTAATAATGCTAAGATTGAGAAACCTTGCCATAGACCAGTGGAAGTGAAAATTGTAAAATTCTTTTGTCCCAAAATCTATACCGTTTTCCCTCCTGGGTTTTACTTTTTTTTTTTTTTTTTTGAGACAGAGTCTCACTCTGTTGCTCTGGCTAAAGTGAGTGCCGTGGCGTCAGACTAGCTCACAGCAACCTCAAACTCCTGGGCTCAAGCGATCCTACTGCCTCAGCCTCCCAAGCAGCTGGGACCACAGGCATGCGCCACCATGCCTGGCTAATTTTTTCTATATATTTTTTTAGTTGTCCAGATAATTTCTTTCTATTTTTTTTTTTAGTAGAGACGGGGTCTCGCTCTTGCTCAGGCTGGTCTCGAACTCCTGAACTCAAACAATCCGCCCGCCTCAGCCTCCCAGAGTGCTAGGATTACAGGCGTGAGCCACCATGCCCGGTTGGGTTTTACTTTTTCTAATTTGCTTTAGGGGACTTTCTCTCCCCACTCATTTTCCGAAGTTGTGATTTTGTGCATGAACTGCTCCACGCCTTACAAGGCCAACTCTTAGGATCTTGTGCTTCAAGCTGTTGTGAATATGGGCTCCAGGCTCACAACAGTGAACTTCGAAGCCCTTCCAAATGCCTTGATGCCCCAGGCCACTCCATCATATGACCTGTGTGTGCACCTTCCGTCATTCG
Organism: Indri indri; assembly: GCA_004363605.1. Classification (NCBI taxonomy): domain Eukaryota; kingdom Metazoa; phylum Chordata; class Mammalia; order Primates; family Indriidae; genus Indri; species Indri indri. Next base: position 16,257 of record RJWJ010006643.1, on the reverse strand, counting down.
AAACGCCCTTCACATGTGTCCTCTTTCAAAATATAAAACATCATCCTTGCTTCCTTGCAAAAATGCATCCCATGGCCAAACTCTGGCTACTTAAGCCACTTGAAATTTTGTTCTATGAAAGACGTAAATGACTATTCAACTGACAGCAACCTCAGCACCACTCTTGACATTTGATACCCTCACCTGCTCTCCCTCCTAATTTTCTTCAACTATTTCACGCACCAAACATGAGGTTTATCTAAGGCCTAAGATACCCAAAGAAGGCTTTGTGGATATCTGTGGCTCAGCCTCCCTCATCAAAAACTTACATTTCAATTGAGGGCAGAAACCTATGGTATTAAAAATTATGTGGTTCCTAGAGTATCTCCTCAATATACTTTCCTCATGAGCCAGGGGGTGAGGGTAGCTTGCAAAGCAATCAAGTACATAGGTTCTAAGCTCCAACATAATACCATTTCATCCATGAGATAAGAAGTCCATTGGGATGTGGAATGTGTCTATATTATTTATTATATAATCCCCAGTAACTAGAACAAAACACTTAAGCAATATTCAACATTCAGTCAGAAATGTATTTACCATATGCCAGCTAAAAATACCCTTCACTTTCTAGCTCTCTAATCAGTTCATATACATACATTTAAACCATAGCACCGTGTTTGATTTGTACATTCTGTTCATATGAACCTGATTGTGCTGACCTCTAAGTAGAAACCCATCAAGTAAAAATTAATAAGAATTTCCTAAGGCCATGCTGGCAACTGTCAGATATTCCTCTGAAAATTTCTAGCTCTGAAAAATTTTAGGCCAATATGTTTACTGTAGTAATGTCTTAGTTTAAAGAACCTGGAAAATTGGGTTATCCCCTGGGATGCATTAGAATGAACCTGCTATTTTATTCTTGATTTGGGCCATGTCTGCTTTCCTGATGTTCCCCAGGCCACTACCATTCAAAAGCAAAAGGGCCATTTAAAGAAGCAAGTGTTTTAGTCAGATTGTTTGTCACCAGAAATAAAATAAAATAAAATCACCTTTATAACCTGCTGGATTAATTTTCATAGTACATGGTTTGTCTTCAATCAGTAAAACAAAATAATCTTACTTCAGGTCATTGACAGATAACTGTCTAATAACTTGAGGAGCCTAATAGTCTAATTGTTCCTATTTCAGAGGACCATGAAAGATAGATAAAAATCCAAATCACTGTATTTTGGACCAATATTTGCATCCCAGCTTCCTGGACATGAAAAAAAATCTAACATCTATGCTGTCAATATTTTATAACAGAGGCTGTAAAGCTAAATTTTCATTAAAAAATCCCAGTTGAGAGAAGTTATACGTAGGGAGGATTATTTGGAAGAATACAGTCCAATGATTTCGGTAATAATCAAAGGTTTAATAATGGGTGAACCCAGACCATCATATAATATAACTCCAACTCAAGCCATGTTGTCTTGATTGCCCAAGCAATTGCTTTTAAGAAATTGTCACATACTTATTAAAGTATTAAAGACCCCAATAAACATTCTTCTCAGACCTGATTTTGACAACAAAACCTCTCTTATAAAATATTGACAGTATAGATGTTAGATTTTTTTTCATTTCCAGGAAGCTGGGATGCAAATATTGGTCCAAAATACAGGGAACTGTATCTTTATCTATCTTTCTTCATGGTCCTCTGAACTAGGAACAATTAGATTATTAAGCTCCTCAAGTTTAGAGTGTAGGCATCTCTGAAACTTAAAACAAACCCCACTTCCTCAGAATGGTGGTTCCTCAGCCTGAGTAGAGGGACTCCGCCTGAAGGTGAGAAAGTAGTTACACACACCAGGACCAGCCGTCGTGCCTACTGGCCTGCAACTCACACGTCTCTACACAAAGAATGGTACCTTTCTTAAGCTATGATTTGTATAACAGTGGTAATGGAAACTACGATGATGACATTCTCTTTTTTTCCTCTGTATCTGACTGTTTTCAGCCTTAAAGTTACATACAGTGATAGTACATCATAATGTCCCGTTTGGAAGGCATTATTTTAAAAGAGCCCCAAAGGTGATTTTTTTATTGATTGATTTTCATGATCAATAGATAATTTTTAATCATCTTTTATTTCAAAATATTAAGGAGATGTATGTGTATACACACACAACACACACACACGCACATACCATGGAGTACTACTCAGCCATAAAAAGGAATGAAATAATGTATTTTGCAGCAATTTGGATGGAACTGGAGACCATAATCCTAAGTGCAGTATCTCAAGAATGTGAAAACAAACACCATGTGTACTCTCAAAGGTAATTCTTATACCAAGAACTCCATTTCCACGCACCTCTCATCACCACCATAAAATAATGCAATAACTGTGCTTCTATATGGCAATTTCACTCCTCAATTCTCAATTTTAAAATCAGTAAAGTGTTGAAGCTCAGATATTGCATAAATGCTACTTGGACCTCAGAAGACAGAACACAAATATAACCATCTATTAATAACATTTGCATGGATCTAGTAATATGAAGTTTATCTTTTTTTAGATGTGATAGACACTGAGAAAAAAATCATACTTAAAAAATAGTGCACTGCGGTAAAGCAAAGCTATAACATAAAAAGGGCTCCTCTTAGAAGGTAATATTTGCTCTAATGTTTGACAGAAAATATTGAATTAAAATATATTATTGAACACAGTATAAAAATTGATCTGAAGTCTTAAAGCCTAAGACTATGAAAAAAAATCATTGGCTTTCAGCCACAGCTGACAGCTAAATATTTAGATCTCTGAAAGTCCATCTTCCCTTTCTTTTGTCATTAAGTATTTTATGGAAAAATCTGAGAAACACTGACATAGAAAAAAATAATATATGTGTTCTTGTCCAGAATCCACTGAAATACCTCTTTCAATTCTTATAGGATATCCTTATAAAATTGTCATAAGCCACCACCAATTTTTGTGTTATCATAATTAGATTAACATAATTAGAAGATGGAAAACTATGATAACTTGTGACAACACAACCATTCTCCTTTGAATAACTGATTGTTTTTCAGGTATTCTCATGTAGAATTAAGCCACACTACAAAACTGGTCCCATCACATCAAAAGAAAGTAAGACTTATATTTTTCATAATTCAGTTTTGCTGAAAGTTTTGCACAGACCCTCATCAGAAACACCAAGTAATGGTTGGTGCTTTCAATAAATTTTAGCCAAATTAGATGCAAAATAAAACTGCTGGCTATAAAGTCATTTTCTTTCAAAGTAAAAGAATTAAAACAACCTGTGAATGTACAGTTGTTATTCGAGAAAACAAAAATCTTTTTTTAAAAATTTTTATCTTTGTTTTAAGCAAAGGAAACATTGCCTGTATGAAGATCTTAGAGCACTAAGCCCCTGTGTTTGGATTCTGCTGGGAGCAAAAAACTCTGAGGCTGCAAATCTACTGACCTATAAACAGCACCTGGGAATGGGTCCCACATGGCTCCTCCTGCATGTTTTGTAGGCCACAGTGTAGATGCTCAAACATTGTTCAGACTAATAAGCACAGAAACATGGCATTACAAGAGTAACCCGGGATGTGACTGATGTGCCGCATTCTGAGGCCTCAGATGAGCAGAGACTGGCGGCTGCTCTGTCAATAACTATAACACCAAGATGAAAGTTTAAGCTGGGCTTGGTGGCTCACGTCTATAATCCCAGCACTTTGGGAGGCCGACGTGCAAGGATTGCTTGAGCCTAGGGGTTCAAGACCAGCCTGGGCAACATAGTGAGATGGTGTCTCCACAAAAAAACCAAAAAATTAGACAGGTATGTGGTGGCACGTACCTGTAGTCCCAGCTACTTAGGAAGCTGAGGCAGGAGTATCGCTTAAGCCCAGGAGTTCAAGGCTGCAGTGAGCTGTGATCACACCACTGCACTCCAGCCTGGGCAACAGAGCAAGATGCTGTCTCAAAAAGGAAGAAAAAAAATGAGAGTTTACTACTTCACCTCTTTCCAAGAGTACAAGGAAGAACGCAGAAGGAAGGATCTGACACAGTGAACATATCTACTAACAATTCATTATGTGTTATCAAAAGCCATAGCAATAATCATTATACAAGCCATTCTACTGAATGAAGATTTATTGTTCCCTAGATCAATATAGTGAAGAACCTTATCATGACTTTTAAGTCATTAAAAGTCATTAAACACAATAATCATTAAGAAAGATCAACATCCTAGAATGACTTTCCAACTAGCCATATTTTTTTATTGTTCATGATAGATGACATTAGGTTCTATAAATTTCAAAAAATTTCCTTATTTTATATTTATGGCAGGTAATTTAGCTGTTTTTTGTGGTATGACGCAGAATAAATTTTCCATCAAATATGCAGACATACACATATATATAAAATTAAATACAACCAAGTCTGCACTGTTGATATGTCAGTAAAAATGAATATCTGTTGCACGTTGTCAGACCTCCAGAGATGATTTATTTTACATCAGTAGTACAACAAATCCCTTGACTTATTTTCCATCGGCAGCACAAACTGTAAGCATATTTTCAAGTTAACTCCTTCTTTCCTTCCTTCCTTCCCTCCTTCCTTCCATCTGTCCAGAAATATTTATGTAAGGACTATAGCATTCCAGCTTCTGTTGCTAAGTGTTGCTAAGGAATTAGATCAGTAGTTGCTAAGTGTTGCTAAGGAAGTAGATCAGTAAACAGAAAATCTTCTGAAATTCCCACTCAAGTGATAATTTAAAGGTTTTCCTGAAAAATCAAAAATTTTGATACAAGAAAACAATGGTACTAACCAAATGCAAAAAAAGGAAATTCCTTTTGTTCATGGCTCTTTCCAGCCTGCCAGACATTCATGTCACAGCGCTTGTGCTGATGTCCTCCAGGGTATTTTTAAATGGGCTGCTGGGCCCTGTCAAATGGGGAAGCTCCCATGAGGTAATTAAATAATCATTTCAAATGTTGTTCTGATTTTAAATGAGAACCCTTGAACTGTTTTGACAATTCAAAACAAAAATGATGCATAATAAAAACGTAAAAGAAAACAAAAACTACAAAACAACACCTGATAAAAGTCAAGTTCTCAAAGTCTAAAATTCTCAACTTTATTCAATAAATTTCTTATTTTCAACACTTAGCCATAATATGGCCAGCTTCATATCTGTATTATTACGACAACTGTTGTAAAATATGCTAGCAATTCAATTGCTCTTAGGTGTCCTCTGATATCTTAGATTTTTAAATTTTTTTACATTTTTTCTGAACTGACATATTATGAGGTATAGTGGAAGTCCACACAAAGATTCATGCTAGAATACAGGTGAGAGCATATGTAAGTGAAAATCAAAAATGCCTTGATCATAAAGAATTCTACAGATCCTTATTGTTTTTATGGATTAGTTAATGAGATGATAAGTTAATTTATCATAGGCAAAATATTTTACTTACAAAAATCTATTGATCAGATATATTATGAGCAAAAAAAGACATAAAGGTTTTTTATTCAAGATGATAAATGAATTGGATAAAGAAATAAATGAAGGTCAGCATTGGGTGAATTTGCTGATATTCAAGGTGGTTAATTATCACATTATCCTTGTTACTGAAAGTTCAGTTCAGTACTTGTCCCTGAGGCCAAATCAGTGATAACAAAGAATGAGGACAAATGGTTTGAGAAAAAGGAAAGAGAAGTTTATTATTTTGCCAGCAAATGAGGAGGGTGGCAGACCAGTGTCTCAAAAGACCACCATCCAGCCTTTAAGCAGAAATACAGGACTTTTTAAACGGGGGAGGAGGTTCAGTGGTTGGGCTCCAGTCTATGTGACCAGTGACTGTCGCATGTAGTGGCTTTGGGCTATTGCTGTTTAACTATAGTCGATAGTTTCAGTTGGCCTCATCTCTGGTGAAGACCCTCTGGACAATTCTGTTGAGCCATCTCCTGTGGTTTAAGATACTAGAAAACAAACAGCAAAGGACATTCTCCTGCCCCTTTGATTACTGTCCTTGGGCAAGAATGCAGGTTTTAATTCCCTAAAAGGATACGGGGTTGTAAAGAGACAGCTCCTAAAACGTTTCCTTACCCTTTTCCCAACCTCTGTTGCATCCTGGGCAAAAAGAAAGCCCTTTGAGGACAGAGTCCTGTTTTCTTTCTTTATATCTCGCGTAGTAAAAGCCATACAAATCTTTATTTCCGTGAAATAAAGAACACACAAGAAAATAAAGTATTCTCCAGTAAAATATGTAGGCCCTCCAATTAGATATATGCATGCCTCACAGTGGCAAATTTTACAACAGAAGCAAATGTAAGAAACACACAAAGAGGCTGACTCAACTCCATGAACTGGCCCCAAGCATAGAAAAAGCCCATGAGTGCTGCTGTGCTTTTAGTTGAGTTTTTTACCTGTCTGCTCAGGGACTTAACAGGGGAAATGGGAACTTGGTTTTAGATTCTCCAGTGTTAAAACAGTATAGGTATTGGAGTTATAAGGTGTGAAAAGGAAAGCAATTTGCTGTTGTCTACTTGAAATAAACTCCGATGCCAGAAGGCAAAAATAAGATGTGATTGGGATTGGGCACGCTATTTAGTAAAAATATCTATTAGATTCTAGTATGTAGATGATTCCTTTCTTTTTATAATTTTTTTTTTCTTTTTTTTTTTTTGAGACACAGCGTCACTCTATCACCCAGCTACAGTGCAGTGGCATCATCACAGTCACTATAGCTCATTGCAATCTCAAACTCCTGGGCTCAAGTGATCCTCCAGCCTCGGCCCCGCAGAGTGCTAGGATTACAGGCATGAGCCGTCATATCCGGCCCCGATTCTTTTCTTTAGTATTGTTGAATAAAATTTATAGGAGGCCATTAGTTTTGACTGAGCTCCTGCACTAGGCCAAACAGACCAAACCAAAATGGAGTTACTCATGCTGAATTTCCAAGTCACCAAACAAAAAGTAAGTTGTTTATCTGACCTTCTGAGAAATCAGGGGAAAGAGAAAGAGAGATAATAGCCAAACCCACAAAAAGGCCAGTTTTAGCCTTCATGATAAGGAAATCTTCTCTGCTTTAACCTTTACAAGAAAGGAAACTTATTTGCTCAACCCTTTTCTGTCTATAAAACTAATCTTCTTTGCCTGATTTATCTGAACTCTGATTATATTTTATGGAATGAAGTGTTGCCCAATTCCAGAATTGTAAATAAGGCCAGTTAAGATCTTTAAACTGAAATTTTGGCTTTTAACAGTTCCTAATGATAATACAGACATTGTTTCTTCTTTGCATGTTTTTGTGACTCCTGTAATACAATGGCGGGAAGGGAGGATATTTTGAGAATTTCCTATCACTTTTCCTTAGAAGTTACATGCACCAAACTTTATCCTCATTTCATTATTTTAAATGGTAGAAATTGTCAATAAAAGTTTATCTTTTGGGAGCTGCATCAGAGGAAGTTGTTTCAAGTCCAAATGGAAGAAATTCTCTACATTTTTAATCAAAGGAATTTGACTTTTGACATATTACCTGTAACTAATGTAAATGAGTCTAATTTATCTTCCTCATATCTACTATTTGCTTATGTGAACAGAGTTATTGTCCCCTGAACCTTCTGGACCTTCTCAATTTTCAACTGTTGGAGGCTCCATCTTGGTCACTAAACCTCACTCAATAGTTCTATGTAGACAGGGCTGAACTTTACCTGACCCCCAAGTTCCTGGACAATAGTGACAATTACAAAATCTCCCAACCTTTTATTTTCCAAAATCCCTCTACCCTTTTGTGTTTTGGGAAACAACTTACTGCAAAGAACCATCCTCCTCCATATGACTTAGATAAGACTGTTATCCACACTTTCCTAGGTTTCCATCAGACTTGCAAATGACTCCGATGTTTACCTGTGACAAGAAAAATACTAACTTTTTCTCTTTGGGCTGAACCTGTTAACAAGGGCCGATGCAGGTCTCCAACTTCTCTCTCATTGTCCCATAACTGATTAGCTGAGGGTAGAGCCGTTTGTTCCCCTGCAACTAGCTAACCAGAGAGAAAAAACATTTTCTATTTAGGTAACTGACTAAGATTTCCCCTGCTTCAAAACAGTCCTAACTGTAAATCATCCCACTCGTAACTTATTTACTCTTCCCTATAAATTTTAAGGCAAAGTCGCCCTTCTGCGACACTCTGATATTAGGTGTTCTTCGTACTGCGATAGCCCGAATAAAAGTAATTTCCTCATTTATTCAGTTTTTGTCTTCGACAATGACCTTTATACACGCAGATCCCTCACTGGGAAAAAATCAGTGTTGAGTAGAGCAGGATTTCATGTCCCTAGTCTTGGGAACTATACTTGTTGTAACAGAGTAGTCACCCCTCCTCTCATAGATATGGAATGGAAACATTGAGAGTAGGGAATATGTAACAGAGGGAATGGCCTGGAAAAAACAGCAAAAAGATTTTCTGTCTCTAAAGCCTGCATCCCTGCCTCAGGCCAGTGGTTGGGAGGGGCAGGGTGTGTCTTTTGTTTATTTGTGCAACAGGAGATGGCCCAGCCCTCCCTGGTAAAGGGAGATCCTGGGCGGAGATCACAAGATTGTTTTCAGGAGATGGGATGATCAGAATTATCAACTGTAGTTGAACAGTAATTGCCTGAAACTGACAACCCATCCTTTAAAAGCTCTGTATTTCTGTGAATGTTCAGGAAAAATTTAGATTTTGAGATGAAAACATCTGCCATTTTTCCTCCTTTGCTGGCAAAATAAACTCCGTTTCCTTCCTCCTCAAACCGCTTGACCTTATTCTTCTTCTGCCTTGTGGACCAAGTTTCCCGTAACATTATTCCAAGCACAGCAGTAGTATATGTATATATTGGGGAGACTTCGTCACACCATTGACTACAATGAGTTTACTGTCGATGAAATTTCTTAGTCAATTTTACATATTCTGATTACATCACGTACTTAACACTTATTGTTTCATAAGTGTAGATCCCAAGATTTATCCCAATAAACATGTGTATTAATGTATATTCCTACCTTCAAGCAGACACTTTCTCCTATGCTATAAAGAATTTGGGGCTTGGCACAGTGGCTTATGCCTGTAATGCCAGCACTTTGGGACGCTGAGGCAGGAGGATCACTTGAGGCCAGGAGTTCAAGACCAGCCGAGGCAACCCAGTGAGACCCAATCTCTACTAGAAATCTTAAAAATTAAAAAAATTAGCCATGTGTGATGGTGTATGCTTGTAGTCCTAGCCATTCAGGAGGCTGAGAAGGGAGAGTCACTTGAACCCAAGAGTTTGAGGCTGCAGTGAGCCATTGCACTCCAGCCTGGGTGACAGACTAAGACCCTGTCTCTAAAATAAAAAAAATAAAAAAAATTGGCTGGCCTGGTTCCTGGGAGGTAACTTCTACACCCTTTGTTATTCATGATCAGCCCCTGAGACCACACCTGAGTGTATGCTAATGAGACGATGAGATGACTAATAGTGGACCCCTAGTTCTTTAAGCTAACACAATGACTCGGGATGGAAGGTGGCCATGACAGAAAGACCAACCATATGATTAGAGGCTTAAGCTTTGAGCCCACATGATATCAGCTCTATCACTAGGGAGAAGAGAGCTGGAGATTGAGTGACATGGGCAATGGTTCAATAAATTATGCATATATAATGAAGTCCCAATAGAAAATATGGACTCCAAAGGTTAGGTGAGCTTCCCTGCATTTGTCACACATTGATGTACTAATCTTTCTTGACTCCATGAGGAAAAAAAGGAAACTTCATGTTGTCAAGAATCATGAAGTTCATAAATTTGGAAAGGAGAGCTTTATTTCTCATAAAGGACTGCAAACCGCAGGTAGCCACTTTGCAGGCTGGAAAGCATAGCCTCAGACAGAAGCCAAGAGCAAGCACTTCAAGGGAGGGGTAAAGGGAACAGGAATTTATGCTGAGCAGGGTAGCTAATTATACATATTCAATAGGTTATAGGAGGAGCTATGAATATTCATGAAATGGTGGTACACACATGCTTAGGCTAACGTGGATATTACATGCCTCCCACGTTCACATTGGGATGGAGACTTAACATTTAAATGTGTTACAATTAGGCCCCATAAATAAAAAGGCAGAAGACACAAAGGCTGTCATGCATAGACTCCATAGACTGGCCAGAACCACTCTGTGGTCAGCAGTCTCTTATCAGGAAGGAATGCTGGTCAGTTGAGTCAAATCTGCAAAAAGGGAGGGGCAGTCATGAGGTTGGTTGAAATCAGAGGTGGAGCAAGTCTTTTCAAAGGGCTACTTTCGGTTTACTCTTAGGAAAGGAAGTCTAATGGTGGTTAGCGAGGGAGGAGGTATAAGATGTATCTGACCTCCCAGAGTGTCATGGCTGGGAACTCAGGCAGGAGGATCACTTGAAGCCAGGAGTTCAAGACCAGCCGAGGCAACCCAGTGAGACCCAATCTCTACTAGAAATCTTAAAAATTAAAAAAATTAGCCATCTGTGATGGTGTATGCTTGTAGTCCTAGCCATTCAAGAGGCTGAGAAGGGAGAGTCACTTGAACACTTTAAGGTTTCTCTGGGGTTCCCTTGGCCAAGAGGGGGTCCCTTTAGTCAGTTGGGGGTCTTAGGGTTTTATTTTTATTTCTCAATGTTTGGGATCCTCCCAGACCTCATCTTATGTGTTTCTTCCTTTGCCTGGTTCTTTTTGTATCCTTTTGTTATAATAAAACTGTAGTCATAAATAGAGTTTTCCTGGGTTCTTTGAGTCATTCTAGTGACTTATCAAACCTGAGAGAGCCCTAGGAACACTTGAATTTGTAGACAGCTGGTCAAAAGTACAGGTGGTCTGGGACCCCTAAACTTGCAGCTGGCATCTAAAGTGAGGACAGCCTTGTAGAGGAATGTGCCCTTAACCTGTGATATTTGTACTAACTCTGAGTACTTGTTGGTGCTCAGAAAATGAGGCCCATAATGAAGGTCTCAGAAGCAGCCTCAGGAGCAAAAGGTTTTCTCTAATCTTCTCCTGTCCTCCTGTCTCTGCCCCTCATTCTCCCCCAAAGCTAGCCATAGAAACTAGAATCCCTCTTCCCCAAGGTGGATCATAGAAACCAGAACACCTTTTCCCCGAAGCCAGCCATAAAACCTAAAAATATTACTCTAACTTCCCCCTACCCCTGCCTTTCTGCATAAAAACTTGCCATAGCGACATTATCTGACCTACCTTATTTGATTATAGGTCATAAGACCTCCATTCCAGCGAGGACCCTGCCCCATACCCAGAAGGAAGGAATGCTGCACAGAGAGGCCAAGAAGAATCTAGACAGACAGGCCTTGCTGGGTTTTCCCACTCAATCTATCAATATTAAATTGCACAGCTTTGTCTAATCACATTTCTGCATGGCTTTCCATACTTTGCTGAACCTAAGCATAAAAATAGACAATTTTCCCTGTACCTTTGTGTCCTTATTCTGAAGGCTCCTGAGTCATGTAAAACCGTGATAAATAAATTTATATGCCTTTTCTCCCATTAATCTGCCTTTTGTCAGTGATTTTCAGTGAACCTTCAGAAGGTGAAGGGGAATTTTCCTTGGCACCTACACTGGTGTCAGATGTTACTGAATTTTCCTAGCTGTCTGATGTGATATGTGATTGTGTAGATTTATGCATAAACCGCATGAAGGACATTTCCAAGTAAAAACATGAAGATTAGTTTGAGACCTCTCTATCTTCCTTTCACTCTCTCTACTTTTAAGTATGTTGGGATTCAATTCCCCCCACCCAATGTCCAATGTTATCACCCTCTGAAGCTCAAGACCCTTCTAGGAGTGAAGGGGGAACTTTCCTTCTGCCCTCTGAAGGTTCTCTGAAGTAAACTGACAATAGACAGATTAGCAAGAGAAAAAGCATGCAAATTTATTAATGTTGAGATCTGAGAGGCCCCTTTATTAACTAAGAAGGATCCTAAGGTTAAGGGGAAAACAGTCACCTATGGATTGAAGGTTCAGGACCTGGCTGGCATGGCAAATTTCTCAATTCCTATGACAATAAGAAAAACCACACCTTTGACAAACTCCCTAATAACAAGAGCTATCAGGCTGATTTCCAATGCAGACCACTCGCTACATCTCTGACTGTACAGAGGACCGGCCTCACAAACATTCTTTTCTGATAAGCTATTGCAGATCTTATGCCAATTTCAGCCAGCTTATAGAGGCTGTGCACAAACTGTCTTTGTGTCCTATAGTTCACCTTTTGAAATAAAGAGCCAGATTCCACCTCATTTTAATGCTAAAACCCTGCGCCAAAGTGAAGATGGGATGTATGTTATACACATGTTTACCTATTGCACATGCACTCGGCTCCCCTCATAAATACGTACAGCTTTTCCCAAACCTGCTAAATATGTATGACTCAAGCCCTGTGAGGCATAAAACCCAACCTGTCCTTTCCCTCTTTGAAGGGAGAGCACTTCTGCACATGCTGGAGACTACCTCTTTTGCAAACTAATATCACCAATAAAGCTTTCCTTTCTATTATTTAGCCATCCTTGTGGTCTTTTGGACAACAATACGCATGGGGAAAATCACAGGAGAATGATAACCCAACAACTCAGTGAGGTTGGGTATACCCTTCAACACAGGGGAGGAGGAGATGGGGGAATGCAGGCAATTTTGGGGGGTAGTGAATGATGTTTAGGAGAATTGAATGAACTCAAAGAGAAGACAATAATTTTTAAATGGTTCTCTTTGGAAACTGCATGAGACTGGAGAACAGACAATAGTTTGTAACAAGGTCTGTCTAGATGTAGTGGCATTCCTCAGTCTTCCTTCCTGAAATATGAGTTTAATTGTCTCTAATTAAGGGAATATCAGGGAAGGATTGAAGGCAATTCTGTTCCTTTTTGGTTGGTCTGGTTTCTAGGTAGATAAGGGAATTTCAGAGAACAGCCTCATCCAGTATCTGCTGTTCCCCAAGTGCCTTTAATGTAAAGTAATCACCATACCAAGCCACTATATTTTGGGGTGACATTCTCTGTATTCCTTCACCCTAAATTAACTGTCCCACCTGGACCTGACAACTAACACAGGAGTCCTTCCCTTTCCTCATCTCAAAACTCCTCTGTTCTATCTTCCTGATCATTTGTAAGTCAATTAACTTCCTAATGACACAAAATAAACTGAATTAATAAGTCAGTGTTTGGTAAGAGCTTAAAGTACTACTCCTGTCAGAGAGTATCTGCATCATAATAAGGCTGTCAAGCACTTCATGTTAAAATGTGAGTTCTGTGCAGATTTTAGACAGTATTATGACTCTAAGAGAAGGCAGTGTTCTGACCTAATACTAAATATACTTGCATAGAACAGATCCATCATATAGACCCAACTAACAGTATATTTTCAAGAATACTCTAGAAAAAAACCTTATTTTTCCATATCTTGAGACAACTATTGTTACGGGCTGTACTCGGCATGATAAAAGATTATTTTTAGTAAATGCTGACGTAAATGACACCAATAGGATCAAACTTATAATAAAGTCTTTTTAAAAATCCACAATTAACATTTATCTTCAAAATATTCAATTTCCTTGATAAACCTGATAATTGACTATAAGGCAAAGCACAAGTGGGAAAATGGCTTACATGATAATTTAAAAAGAAAATATTAGAGGCAGGGCATGGTGGATCATGCCTACAATCCAAGCACTCTGGGAGGCTGAGGCAGGAGGATCTCTTGAGGTCAGGAGTTCAAGATCAACCTAAGCAAGAGCGAGACCCTGTCTCTACAAAAAATAGGAAAATTAGCTCAGCGTGGTAACGTGTGCCTGTAGTCCCAGCTGCTCAGCAGGCTGAGGCAGGAGGATTGCTTGAGCCCAAGAGTTTGAGGTTGCTCTGATCTGTGATGAGGCCACTGCATTCCAGCCTGGGCAACAAAGCAGGACTTTGTTTCAAACAAACGCACACATACACAAAAGAAAATATTAGTAAAGTAAGTTTTTGCTATCGGGAAACAGGTAATGTGAATTGCCACTTTCTTGAGAATGGATTTGAAATATTAGATACTTCTAAATAAATTTCTTCTTTTATCACAAATGAAACAAATAGAAGAAAAAATGTTTAAGAAACCTGACAACAACCCAAGATTTGTGTTTTTGGCATTTGAATCTACCCAAGTACAATGTGCAGCATATGTTTGGCTAAAATCAGAATATATGTAGGAATGCGAATGACTCTGAGTAAACAATCATCAACTTAGGCCAGGTACAAATAATCACCACAGTTAACTACATGTTGAAAGATAAGCGATTATTCAAAAACAAAAGATTGATCTGATTCAAGTTATAATTTAGTGATTTGGTTATATATCAACTGGTATCACTCAATGTTTAATGCTGGCCAAAGCTAGCAAATACAATTCAATTAGGACAGTGTATAGAAAAAGGAATTTATTCGTAGCCATAAACTTTAGGCAATATCTAGTTTATAATGGATGGTGGTTTTAATATTTGAATTTACTACCAAAATGTCTTTCTGTAATTCCATAATCCTTCTATACTCAGTTCTAACATTCTCTTATTCAAAAGAATAGCCCTACGTCTAGTGACAACTTAGTGTTCAATAAGTATTTGTTCAATATTGTGTGAATGAATAAATTTCCAAAAATATAATATATATAAATGTAAAATAAATATATATAAACTTCTACATATACACACACATGCACATATCTACTTTTACTACATACAATATATATAACTTTCCAAATATGTATAAATTTGTGTGTATATATGTATCTACGTACACATGCACACACAAACACACATATCTGCTTTTACTAGATACCAATTTCAAACAAGAATGATATAAGAAAATAAAAGCATAGACCATTCACATTTACAGTTATAGATACAACAATTCTAAACTAAATATTGGCAAATCAAATTTATTAGTTTTTCATTGTAGGGTTAAACCCAAGAATGTCAAAATTTTCAAAATTAGAAATCTTATCAATGCAATTGATGTTAAACGATTTTTAAAATATATTCAAATAGGTATAGAAAAATTACATTTTTAATTCTTGTTAATTATTCATTAATTTTTATATTAAAAATATTTACAACATACCTCCTGACTCCAAATATGGATGCAACCATGAAAAACTATAGTAGAACAGAGTGACTGAAGACCCAGCATTCTGGCTGGAAAACAGAAAAGAGGAACACTAGGGAACCAGAAAATACTAGGGAGATTGTAGAGAGGAAGGAGTAGGAGAAAGTGACACCATAAAGCTTTTTAATGAACTCCTGAGCTCATCCCCAAGCTGTGATTGTGTGGCTCTGATCCCAGTTGGTTTCCCAAAGATGTTGAGAACTGAGCCAACAGATTATGATCCAGGTCCCACGCTGACCACTGGGCATACCTGAATAGAACTGCAGAGGCTTTGAAATCTCAACTGACTGTTGGAACCACAGCTCACAAAAGGCAGAATGGAACTTGAGGTTTGAATATAACAAGGTCAATTGCCACTAAAACAAAAATACCAACATTCTTTGTAAGATTTAATTAAGACCCAGAGCCTCAAAATTTAACAAAGTGCCCATGATACAGTCCAAAATTACAAAAAAACAAACAAACAAACAAACAAAAAAACCTAGATAAACCTCACCTTGCATAGGAAAAGAAAATCAACAGCTACCAACACTGAGAAGACCCAAAAATTGGAATTACTTCATCAGGACTTTAAAATGCAGCTAACATAAAAATGTTCTACTAAGCAGTCATTCTCAATATCAGTGAAAAACTAGAAAGTCTCAGCAAATAAATAGAAGATATAAAGAGCTAAATAAATGCATTAGAGCTGAAAAAATATTATAACTAAAATACAAAATGCTGAGTAGGCTTTTTATTAGAAATGAAATTAAAGAGGTAAGAATCTGTGAACTTGAATATAAATCAATAGAAATTTTCCAATCCGAATAATAGAGAATAGAAAAGATGAAACAATTTTGAATAGAGCCTTAGGGACCTGAGGAACAATAACCAAAGTTCCAACATCTGTGTTATGTGAGTTTCCAAAGGAAAGGAAAAGGAGTGTGGGATTAAAAAAATATTTGAAGATATAATAGGAAAAGCTTCCCAAATTTGGCAAAAGGCAGAAGTTAATACAACTGAAAGGAGAAATCAACAAAGTTATAATTACAATTGGATATTTCAACAATCCTCTCTTTGTAATAGACATAGTTAGTGAACAGAACATCAAACAAGAGT